>JAOUQY010000011.1:11012704-11023063 GCA_028566355.1 Doras micropoeus
TTGAAGACCTCAGAGCTGAGAGGTGGTAACACTACCTGCTGCACCCATGTGTTTCCCATATTGTGTGTTTTTATTTCGAAATATATTGTACATTTTTAAATATACAAGCTCAATGTATTAATAATCCATTAAAATATCATTTAGTTATATACAAGCACATGAGTGTGAAAGTAATATGAATAAATGTCTAGTCCTTGTTCATGTTTATGATGCATTTAAATAGCTTTTTTATTTATTTTTTAATTTATTTTAATTTTTTTTTTAAATCCATATCAATGGCATGCATGTATTATAAAATTGTGCAATTATCTTCATGGCTTTTACACACTAAGGTCCAGGTTTACATAGAGAAAGCACTCCGTCTGTCCATAATTGCAGCTAATGAATTCCTCACTGAGCCCATAAGAAATGCTGCACTGAATTAGAAAGAAACAAGAGTAATTTAATTACCATAACCCCAGAGCTGCATTTCCATCACTGTGTTTTAGCTACATGGATTATACATCTAAAATGGTGTATACATTATTTATTATTTACATAATTAAGAATGAGAAAATACCATTGTACCAGAATGGAATAACATACTTAGTAAGAAACCATTTACTGAGTGGCCATTGTTTCAAATTCAGACATCCTTAAAAAAATCAACCCTCCCGAAGTATTAAAACCACACATTGCACAGGATATACTTCATTACTATCAGGCCTACAAGGGTCCCACTCATACTGAGCTCATTACATGTAAAGATTTTTTTTCAGTTTTTTACATGCACCAGTTAACAATTAACACTAATCCTAATCCTGATTAGTGTTAAGGGAAATAATAGAATGGCTTTCCCATACGTGGTCCTGCATACAATGCTCCTGAGCAACAAGCTTGTCAAAACAGCCATGAAATTCCCGAGACTCATAAATATGTTAGCAGCTGCAATACTCATTTTAGTTTGGTTCAGGCTTTTTAGTCAGTGAAGATGTTTTTAAGCGAACACAACTCTGTAACCAGTTTTGATTTTTTTATATGGTTTAAAAGATACATATAGAAAAATGTATCAGCTGTTTATACAGGTTGTAGGCTAGTACAATAGCTAGTCAATATTTCCTGTTTGGAAAGTTTTACTTCTGCATGGTTAATTTTTATGTTGTTTGGTCATTTATTTCAGGCTGCATTGTTTCCTGCATTACTTCTCTACAGGGAAAGCATGATTACAACAGTATTATAAAAGGATCTTTTATAATACTGCTATACTTTACTATAATACTTTATAATAAGATTATTATTATAAAAGGATCTTATTGCAAATAATATAATGCCAAAGAGATCTTTTAAAAATAATTAGACCTTTTTTTGAGAGTTTGTTTTCTTTCATTTTTAAATTGTTAAAAATTGCATTACAGGTACATAATATAGGCAAAAAATAAAATAATATAGGCAAAAAGTAAAATCTTGAACCCTGGGTTCTTCAATGATGTTTAGGTAGGTGGTACGTGTCAAAGTAACATCCACATGAATGCCAGAAACCAAGGTTTCCCAACAGAACATTGCCCAGAGCATCACACTTCCTTTGCCAGCTTGCCTTCTTCCCATAGTGCATCCTGGTGCCATCTCTTCCCCAGGAAAGCGACACACACACACACACACATACCCGGGATGTCGACATGATGGGTCTGAAAGCAAATCATGATTCATCACACCAGTCCTCCTTCTTCCATTGCTCCATGGCCGAGTTCTGATGCTCACATGCCCTGTGTGTGTTCTGACACCTTTCTATCATAGCCAGCATGAACTTTTTCAGCCATTCGTGCTACAGTAGCTCGTCTGTGGGATTGGACTAGACAGGCTAGCGAATGAAAAAGACCTGTCGTTTTGGAGATGTTCTGACCCAGTCGTCTAGCCATCACAAATTGACCCTTGTCAAACTCGTTCAGATCCTTACGCTTGCCCATTCTTTCTGATTCCAACACATCAACTTTGAGTACTGTCTATTCACTTGCTGCCTAATATATCCCACCCCTTGACAGCTGTCATTGTAACACGATAATCAATGTTATTCACTTCAGCTGTCAGTGGTTTTAATGTTATGGTTGATCGGTGTAGGTCAAAAAATAAGATTATGATTTGTCCTATGCCTGTCACTCGTATTGCATGAAGTCAATAATATCTTGCTATGGAGCACTGTGGTCAAGTGGATTATTATTAACCACACAGCTGACACACAAATTTAATATATTACTATATTATGCCTTTGTTTTTATCTGAATTAAGACATTTATTTAAGGTCATTGTCTTAAATGTGGTCATGTTCATCTCATGCACTTTATTCAATCATTAACTAAGAAGGTCACAGTGACATTAGAGTCTTTATGGGGTGGATGTACATCTGGGCTCTATGCCTTTCTTATCTCACACGTGCCATATTTGAATTTTTCCTAGTACTGCTGGGTAACACAGTCTCAACTTGTTTGTCTTTTACTATGACACATTCTGACGTGGCTTTATTTGACTCACAGACCTTACCTTGAGCAGAGGGCTGTTAAAACTTGACTAACTGGAGAGTTCAGCCCCCACTAGGCAACAAAGAACATGACATTAAAAATGGCCTTCTTTGTCTATATTTAGTTGTTTCAATTCCAAATAAGCTTTAACTGTATTTAGTACATTTTTATATGCTATAGACTAGTTGTTTTTCATTTCTTTAAATGCTTCTATTGTTATATTTCCTGTGGTGAACAAAGTACAGAATGTAATATTGTATGGGGGTGTATGACATTCTGGACTGTGCTAAAAAACTTGTTTTCTTCCCACTCATCACTTTCAAAGTAAAAACCTTTATATTCACCACAGGTTACCTGTCAGACATCAGTAGACGTTCTGTTTCTTTCCCTTAACTTTGTCGGCCATGCCTGCACACTGTTACTTGTAGACTTATTTGTATGTTATTATGTTGTTTCAGCGTTTACCTCTTCCAGAAGTGGCCTTCATTTGTGAACAAAAATAGAGCAATGCTTCAGGGGTTAATTAATCAAAAATGCAACAGGTAGGATGGGCGTTACATTGCTGTAGGCCTACTGGCCTCTGAAACACCGGGACATGTATGCTATTCAATTCAGTGTCCTGGATATCCAGGGGATAACAGATACAAGACTGTGATTCACTTCAGCTATCCAAAGAGGTGACTGTATAATGACCGACCAGTAAAGGGGGGTTGCTAATTAGAAGCCCTCTGAACACCAGTGGCACTGAGGAAACGGTTGTGCTCATGAGGACAAATACACCCTGTGGAGGGAGGGGCTGTTGAGAGAGTGAAAATACTAGTAATATTCTTGTGTGTGTGTGTGCATGTGCATGTGCATGTGCGTGTATGTGTTATGCGGGCACTCCCTTTTTTTCTGTTTAAATGTCATACAAAGCCTTTCACATGAGAAGCTATCTCTTCCCCTGTCTGTACTTCTGAAAGTAGCCTTGCTGTTTCATGCTCACTCGTTATTTCTTAGACACAGTCTAGGCATTGTGATCACAGATCAGTACAAAATGCAGACATTTCTGAGCAGGAAGAGAGTATTTGCGCCCATGATGGGAAACGAGACATTTCCCAACAACGAGAGAACAAAGCGAAACCACAAGAAGTAAACAACTTCTGAGTCTGTCATGTCAAGAGTTGTGCATTGACATTTAAGCGTTCCATTCAACACATAAACAAGACATCCATTAACTGAGAAAGCCAAACTCAAAAAAGCATATTTAATAAGACTGCACTTTTAACCACTGTGATTTGCTAGTCAGATCACTCTGACAAGTTCTGGGGAAGAGGGGAAGAGCGCAGTCTCTGAGTGATTACTATAAACACCTGAAGTGCTGTTTATTCCAAGTGCTTTTCCTGTAACAACCTGGAAGGAAATCTTGCACACAACCCTCATAAACTTTTTACCGTTAGTGCTACTGAGTTCATTCAGCTTCGTGCCACGTTTCTATACCATGTCAAGAAACACAATTCTGTTGTTTTTCCTCACACTGTAGTGATTCGGGTGTATCCATGGCGATGACCCCCATACTGCACACAGCTAAGGCACCAGGGCCGCATGTTCTGGGGCAGCATGGCTGCGAATCGACAGTTTCACCCAGTGGTGCACATGGTCAGACCTTGCAGACCTAAAGAGTCATTTAATATACTGAGAAAATAAGGCATGCATTAAAAGAATTAAGTGAGCCCGTTTGTTCCGAACTGAAAAGGAAAACTTAAAAAAAACAACTCTATGAATCAGTACTGACTATTAAAATAGCAAAATGAGACAAATCCTTTCACTGCAGGGGACAGAGAAATCACACCCACCATCAAAATTTTTGGTATTGTGTGAGCTCAGAGAATCAGTACATAGTGGGTTGTGTGTGGGTGAAGTGAGAGGTATTCAGAATTTCTTACTGTACTTTTTGTACAGTATTTGGGCTTATTTGCATCTTATCTCTATATGCACGATAATAATGTTTACAGGTACAGTTACCCATTATTAACTGCGAAGTCATTACCGCACTACAGTGCCTACATGCCTGGAGAAGTACTAACACATTCTTAAGCACTGAGGAGAACATTTACATTTACAAAAAAAAAAAAAACATAAAAATATTTGTCTGTAGTTTTGAAATGCAGTAACCAGTAAGCTGGTCCTGTCTTTTCACCCATTTCTCCTGCTAGTCTGACTGCTGAAGACAGACGGATAAGCATCCCCCCCTTCATTCTGAAGCAGCCATCTTGTGAAAGAGGAACTGCCCCCTTGTTGTTATGCTGTCATGGAGTGCGCCTCTGAAGAACCACATGAAATGCAAGAACACCCGGTCCTTGTGGTGAAAGAATATGTAAAGTAATACAGACAGATGGCCCTCTGAATTCAGGAACTTTCCAGAGCCTTTTGTGAACAGAACTGAGAGAGTACACACTTTCCCACAGGAGAGATGCACAGCACTTGTGTTCCAGGCTGCATGACTGCATCCTTGCTTTTGTTCTCTCATGTTTCCCCCCCAAATCACTTTTGACTTAAAAATCAGAAAATATCCTGGAATAGTCGACTGCTTTTTGGCTCTTTTCTGCTACTCTGGTTTAAAACATTTAAAACAGAACAATAAAGGCTGTTCAATAAAGCCAGTCCTTAATTGTGGCTTCTATTTATTTCATAATTGTCATTAGCCTCTCTGATGCTAACACCTAGGAAGCTCATCTGGCTAATTAAAACAGTCTTATTGTTTTCTCTGTTCTTGTAAGTCAGTTTTAATGTGGGTGTAAGTCAGTGTGCCATGGGTCTGCTTGCACTTTTATGACATCCAGCTCTTTATCTTCTATCAGATTATTTAAACAACGTCCAATTTTCCTTCTTGAAACACTACTTCCTTATGACTGCTGAACAAACGTGCACACTCGTTTCGGCTAACAGCAGCAAGACAACATTTTGTCATGCAAGACACACTGAAAGCACTGAAGCTAATCACTCCATAGTCACATTTACATGTAAGTAAACTTTTATCATAGGCATGAAAAGTAAAAAAAAAAAAAAACTCTCATGGTACAGAGCCAAGCTCTGTACTTGTTAAACCTGACCTGTTCATAGTTCTTGGTTTTTATAACCCAGATTGAAAACATACTTGTTTAATTGGCCTATTGGTAGTTCTTGGGTCTTTTATTTTGGTTAAAAAATGACTTGGAGTATGTCTTATATAACAATAACACATAAAAATAAAATTATAATAATAATATTTTTTTATGTCCAACTATGAACAATAAACTGTTATGAAAATATTTACAACAGCAATATAATGTGCAAATACAAAACAACAACATTTTTTGGACAACTGATTTTAATAACGTTTTCTTAATACCAAACACATTCCACAATTTGCACCACACTATTGCACAATTTAGCGAAGAACTACGCGAAAATTTCCACAGCGTTGCATCAAATATACATGTCCACAGTCGGACAAGAAACATTAACTGAATTAATACGCATGCATATTATGACGTGTATCCGGTTGGGAAAATGTATCAAATAGCAGGACGTTACTGTCTCCTGCAGCCTGCTGGGTACTGCCACTTGTTCAAAGCGGCTACTGGACATGAACAGATAATAATGGACTCCGTCAGGATACTCATAAAGTACGGGGCTGTTTTTACACGAATGTAAAAACCACCAACCAAACACACTACACCACCTTTGGTAGGGTACTAGATAGGCGCGCTATGTAGCAGGGCAGTATCCGGATCTGGATGGAAGCGAGTAGACTCGGTGAAGTTTGAGCCGGTGCACTTGTGCGGGCCAATGAGCGGGCGCGCGCCGTGACGACACTCCGGGCCACCACGCCCCCAGCGTGGATACCGACAGCTCCAGTCAGCGCACAGCACAATACTGTCACTTTACGTGGGTATGGACTTTTCGGCCACGATGGGGAGTTTTCATATTCAACCAACACAAGTTTATCAGTCTCGCTTTGCCTGAACAATAGCTTTAAAGCGCGCAAACAATCAGTGCGGCGCGTTCACGGCTTGAATCTCCGCCTGCTTTTATTCAGGATGTTAGGTTTCTTGAAAAGCCGGTAACGACACAAAGTGAGTTTGCTGAATGTTCAGCATCACACAAAAGGGATCGACGACGGAGTTGAGCGATTTAGACAAGTGTCATTTCGCTTTTGAATGTTCTAAAGAAATCTCGGGGGCATTTTTATTTTGCGTGTTTAACACAATGGAACATTTAGCAGCAGAGTGCCTTGTGTCCATGTCCAGCCGCGCGATTGTTCACGGTCCGAAAGGGAACAGGGAGATCCGACCCGAAACTGCGGCTGCACCCAGGAACGGAGAAGAGACCAAGGAAGCGCTGGTGAAGGACAACTCTTCTCTTTTTGTCGTGGCCCGAATTCTGGCGGATTTCAACCAGCAGAGCCCCACGAATTTCGCCGAGCAGGCAAAAACGAAAGACGAGAGCATGCCACCGACCCCGACGCGAGAGGATGGAAACTCTGCCACACCTACCGCCGGCGCTGCCGACTCGGCTGCCCTCAAACAAAGAGGCAAGCGATGGAGGGCTCGCGCTGAGCAGGAGTCCCCGCAGAAAAAGCACAAATGCCACTATACTGGTTGCGAAAAAGTTTATGGCAAATCCTCCCATCTCAAAGCTCACCTAAGGACACATACAGGTCAGTTTCCGTTGCAGCCAGTGCTTTGTCGTTTTGCAGCTCAGACAGAAACACAGCTACACAACCCGGTTGGGATAATAATAAAAAATGGTTACACGACTTCTGCCTCGCTGCGTATCACTGTACATGAGACAGTGTGCTCCAAAACCTTGTTTCTGCATAGTTAAAATAAAGTAGACAACAAATTTCTTACAAGCTTTCAAATTCGCTAATGTTAGACTTTCTTTTAAAAAGTAGGTTATGATATTTAACAGTGAGGCGCGGCGTCGTAAATAACGCCACGCCCACAGGAGAAGCCTATAGTCTATAGTCTATACAGCAACAGTTTCCCAGCGATTGAAACCCACAGCACCGCATCCGGTGTCGCCTGCAGCCTACAGACGAGCTCACTCCCAACATTAAAGTCGCGTGTAGGTGCTCGGGGACAGCATGTCCCGTCCCAGTGCTGGAAGTCAATGCGGAATTAGCGCATTAACGCACTTCCCACTCGTCCTTTTCCAGAGCACAGCGTAAACAAACCTCGCACAACTCGCACTTAACACGCACAAACCCTACAAAGTTCTTCTCAAAACCTACACAGCTTATTTCTTGTTAAAAAAAAAAGTTGTCAAAACTGGCTACGCTAGAAGGTCACCATGCAGCTAGCTAAGAGCCGAGAAATGCGCGCGACGCAACACGGTCATCTTAACGCGACCGGATTTTTTTTTTACTGCTGATAATCCAAAGCATGCAAATAGTGGAATAAACGCGCAGAAAAATGAATAAAGGAAAAAAAAGGGGGTGGGGGTCGTCTGGAGGTGTGTAGCTGTGGGTGCTTCTTAAGCCCTTTGTTGTGAAGTGCCACACCCCCGCGCGCTACACTGCCAGCTGATCTGGCCAGCAACAGACTCGGCTAGATGAGCTCCGAGAGAGCGGAGCAGCAGCACACAGCACCGCCCTTCAGCTGCACGTCTACACTGTGCGTGCATTAAAAACAAAGAAATATTCTAGATGCAAGGAAGTTGTGTATCCTTATCCAATTATTTTTTTTTGGCTTCTTGTATGTTGTCTAGCTTTTATATGTGATCATCAATGCCCCCATGAAGTTTGTTATACAACAAAAACAGCCAAATCTCCTCCACTCTGCCAAGTCTTGCACTGGAGCACTAAGAAAATCTGGCATCATAAATGTGGAGCTCACCATCAAGGATTTGCCTTGACGTGGCTGGCTAGGTGCACACCCATTTAGATGTACAGGGCTGCCATGACACACCCATTTCAGATGCGACAGTGCGTGCAGACAGGATGCACCATGTGAGCAGCAGTGGAGAGGTTTTGTTCTGGATCAGAAAAGGCCTGAGTGAAAGCAAACTTAAAGTCCCCTAGCTTACAACTTATTTGGGTTACATAGTTAATTTCAGGGGAATTAATAAAATGGATTGAACTGAATAATCTCACACACTTTACCCTTTTCTCTCTCTCTCTAGCTCTCTCACACACACACACTGTCTCTCCCACATCTCTTTTTGTTTTATCTCCAATCCTCCTTGAGTCTTGGGTGTTTGGTATTGTACTCTCTCTCTCACACACACACACACACACACTTTTTTGTTTGTACAGTATATGGCATTGTATGAGCTCACAGTTACGTACTAAGAGTTTCCCACAAAGTGGCTGATGTAATGCACCACGTGGTATCATCATAGTCTGTGGCTTGTGGCCAATCATATATCTGTAGCTATAGCCAACATACACATATAGATCCTGATTTTTCTTGGCCTTGCATGCAGTTGGGTTGAATAATGAGTATTCCATCTCATTTGTTTTGGTAATCAGAGAATATGGGTCACTTGAGTTCAGCAGCACATGCTCTGCCAAACTGCTATGCACGCTGAGTCTTTTCCAAAGCACTCAGCAGATTTTCCCTCAGTCCCAACCAATAGATCAAAGAGAAAATGGATCCTTCTCCCAGCTAAACACCACTGTCTAAAACAAGGGGGAACACTGTGTTATAAAAACAAACCTGTGAGCCAAGTGGGCTGGAGTCCTTATTTGACTTTAGCAACACCCTGAACTCTGTGCCGACTCTGGTTTGAACTCCAAGTTGGAACATTTGTCCTCCTGAATCAGAATCTGGGCACAGACCTCGATTTCTCTCAGACTTTCGAAAAATACTTGGAGCGCAGGATTTTTCAGATGCATTGCTAATGTTTTCAATATGAGGTCATACTGAAATGCTGAACTGTTTTTTTTTCCCTCCCTGCACTATTCGTTTTTGGCTTGCAGTTTTGCATATATGTGCGCTGTATGCTGTGGAAGTGCAGGGGAGCCAGTCATCATGTGGGCTATCTTGCTGTGAGAAAAGGAGGTTTATGATGGAGCTTGAGCAGATGTACTGTTGTGATCAAATGCTGGCTTAAATCATGTGACAGGGGCTTGACTCACTGCTTTGAAGGAGACTGCGGTACTGTATGCATTGAAATGCAAATATAGCGGGAACAATGTTAAATAGTAAATGCAATCTCAGAAAAAGGAAAAGAAAGGTTTGTTGTTTTTGGTGGCTGTAATACAGTATTCACATGCTTCATCAATGATTATTCTCATATCCAGCTGACAGGGTTTGGAAACATAAATAATGACTATATCTCTGCAAACACCATTTCACACTGACTGATTGCACATCGCTTTCCAGGCATCTAGACTGTATGCAAATTCTGCCGGTTGACCATTTTAGCTTTTGGGAGTTAGCAGTGCTGTTCTGTATAGTTGACCCATATGTCTGAAGTTCACTTGGCCATTCCCTGTAATCCTGTGGTGACCTGTGGTTACAAAATGTTCCTGATTGAGATAAGATTAGTGGAATGACCTTGAGGTGGCTTCCCAAGAAATCTGTTACAGCTTAGCTTGACTGTACATCCAGCCTTTGGCTGACATCTAAATATAGAAGTTAAAATTGAACCTTGCAGCTAGAGCATTGTTTGCTCATTTTCTTTGTTCTCTTGTTTTCATGCATATTAATTTGATCTCGAGAATCAAGTGGATGAGTTTTGATGCAGAGAAATCAGATATGTTTTACATTAGAGAAACAGAAATATGGTAAGCTATATACCAACCTAAAACCTACCAACCTAATATATATACTGAAATCTTTGGACCTTTAGCCTTAATTCCTACATAAGACCATAAAGATAGTTCTGATTACAAAAC
>JAOUQY010000011.1:11023163-11049213 GCA_028566355.1 Doras micropoeus
TATATATATATATATATATTGAAATGTTTGGACCTTTAGCCTTAATTCCTACATAAGCCCATAAAGATAGTTCTGATTACAAAACAGATTGCAGAGTCATGTAGGAGAAAATCTAAGATCTTTAAACACGAGAACACGAGGTTTGACCGTGCAAGACTCATAAATCATAATCACCCACACAGATGGATGGCTAGCACTAGATGTGTTGTCTTATCTGTGACGTAATATTCTTGCAGGTTGAGAATTTTCATTTCTGTTACACACTGAAGGGGGAAAAAACACCCAGTCCTGTTTTGGTGCAGTATATAAGCGATGTGAAAGAATAAGTGGGGGTCCATATGAGAAACCAACTCATAAATCTGCAGCTAGAGAAAGTGACATATTTGCAGGAAAGTTTACAAAGCTGAGACTCTTATATTTGTGGGCAATTTGGCACACGTACTATGCTTATAGTGCCTTTGAGGTCTTTCCCTAGAGGTCTTTACAGCAATGCTTTTTTTTAAACAAAATGTCTTGATATATGAGTCCCATCTCAGCCTTTTGTCTCTTTTCCTACAATATTAAATGTGTCTTAGCTTAAAATGGGCCATGACTCATTTGCCTTTAGCTGGGTGTTTTGGTTTTGGTAATAGCTGAGATCTTTGTTTGATAATCTGTCATTTCATTTTCTTTACACCCCATGAACTATGAACTTGAACTTTCATATTTACACCAGACCTGGATTTGATAATCTCATTTATAGATCTCCACTATAGAATTTGGCCTCTGGAAGTTCATTAAGTGCACAAATTTGTGATTAGCAAACTCAAGATGGTATTTTATGATTGGAAAGGGTATATATGGCTCATCTGGCTCATATAGATTGAGCTAGTGTTCATGGGAACGTCTAAAAGACTGAAGCAAGGGGTTTATGTGAATCACATTGAGGTTTTTTGCTGTTGTTTATGCCTTCATTTTTTTCCCTCTTCTTTGCACTGAATTACAGAATGTAGGTCAAAGGTGTGTTAAGACATGGCATTTTCAAGGGTACATGCTGACTGCAAATGACTCGCTATACTGCGTGGCTTTATGAGGCTTCAGCAGGTTGAGGGTCTAAGGTTACTAGACAGATTTGTCTGACAACTCATAAAGGTGGGGTGTGGGTTCCCGTTCCTGTGAACCACTTGGCCTTTGCTATGGAAAATACACTGAAAAGCAATAAATTGATGAGAGATTAGCTAAAACAGCTTTTTTTGTTGTGGATAACATTTCACAAAACACAAAAGAGGGTGACGTTCAGTTTGCTGACCCTGTCCCATATCTTATGGAAGTTGTAATGCTTGTGTGTTGATAACCCAGCTGCCATGTCTGTAGAGCCTAAATAGATTAAATAATTCTGTTGCCATGCTGAAATTGAATAACAAGAATAACATGTCATGTCAAGTAATATGTGGCTACTGCAGACAAAGTGATGCCTCTGATGTGCTTATTAAAGGTCTCGTGTGCTGGGAGGCATCTCTCATCCACATTCCCAATGTTCCTGACAAAATGCCATGTTCGGACTGCATTAACCTTTGATGGGCCACAATCACACAATCTAATCAAAGGACATAATGGTATATTTCACAGACGGTTTACTTTTTTGTTCTTCCACAAACCCAGATTGCTCCTGGAGGCTCCCCATGGCATTGTGTTCTTGAGGCACCATCATGAGGCACCTTTTTTGTACTAATCCACAGACAGGAATTTGGCTGTTAATGACCATCAAGATAATAACAACACTTTATTTATTAAGTATAAATAATGCACTGTCATATATATATAATAGACCAAAATCTGGTCCGCAACCTCCTCCTATACTGTCCTTCACACATCACTGAGCTCACGTCCTTAGTTAGCTTTGGCAGCACCTAAAGCTGGCTCCACACTAGAGGGTTTTCAGATCTTAACTGACTTTAAAAACATGAGAGACCATAGATTTAACAACTGATTTTAACAGATTTTTAATCTTTTAATCGTAGGAACCCACCTACTAGACGATTCAGACGAAGAAGCATGACCATATACTTGGCAATTTTTCAGAACGAGGATCTCGAAAGATCAAGCGTGACTTCAGAGCAAACCTATCTGGAGGTGTGCTGTTGTCATAAGCGGGTGTGCGATGTTTTGTACTGAAAAACAAAGTACGAGGGGAAAAAACTAATTATGGATGAAGTAAAGTGGATGAAGAAACAACAAGCTAATGTTATTTAAAAAAAAAAAGAAAACACACGTCATATATATTATTATGCGTTCTTTCAGTGCCCTGTGTTTTTTTTTTTTTTTGGTTTTTTTACAGCCTGTTGGTCCCACCTCCTGGTTAAAAAACCCCTCTCATTGGCTATTGCCATTGTTCCCTCTTTCACACCACAGGATTTTACACCGTTGCTCCCTTCACACTACAGGATTTCAAGTTGTAAATATCAAGCATGTTTGAAATGTGCTTTTCAAAATCAGGGAAGCTCTGATTCACTCAGGGGCAATAAGATTATGTCTGTAAACCCCTCACACTACACGATCTTTTTACGCTGACAATCATTTCCGATCAGCCTTGAATCGGACTATGCCCCCACGATTCTCAGGAGGAGCAAATCAGACCTAAAATCATCCTGAGAATCCTGTAGCATGGGGCCAGCTTTATAGAACCCTCTCTGTTCCTCCCCACCCCCCAGCCTTGTGTCCTATTTCCCTAGCTGCCAGGGGTTTTAATAAAAACGAGTTTCTGAGTTGTTGTGTACTTGGCAGGGCCTGGCCTCTCTTGCCCTATAGTCGCATGTGACCCAAGGGTGTCAGTTTCTCCTGGCAGGAAAGAGAGAACTGACATGTTGCTGCATTTTTTAAGTGTTCCTGATGATTCATAGAGCCACCAGTGGAGCGTCTCACACAATGCTTAGCGCTGGCTGCTCACTTTGCCCTGCCTGGGACATGCTGTACAGAGTGGACCCACAGGGGACAGGGGATGAGTTGATGTCAATGGACACCCCCCCATATCCCCCTCTCCCCAACAGGCTGTTGATGTAGGTCATTTGTGCAGCTGCAGCTGCAGGCAGTCTGATTTGGGTCTTTTCAGCCTGTTCGTTTTAGAGCTCAGAAAGCACATAGAGAGGGGGATGATGTATATGTGTCTTTATTTACTGTGTAGCAGATTAGTGATGTCTCCAGGCTGTCATGTTGTATTTACATTAACTGTAGTCTGTAAGGTGGTTGACCCCACCCTGTCTATACATTTAGAGCAGAAGATCCAGAGTAGTGTGCGGTGTGAAAGATGGTTATGGCATAGATGAAAAGGCACATTCAATCTGACAGCCAGCAGCTTTGGGGTTGGAGAAGAAAGGGGGGTGGGGGGCATTAATTTGCTATTTCACATACAGATTGAAAAGACCTCATTCTGAATGTTCCATGTCTGTTAGTGGGAAGATCAATAAAGACATAGAGGGTCTGGGGTATGTTGTGGCCCTTTCTTTAATGATCAATTGCGGTGTTATTTCAGATTGTACAGTATGGACTTTGTATTTAGACACTGAAACAAGCAGGGGGAATGACAGAGAGTCACACTCAAGGTGCTCAGCACCCTCCTGTCAATGCCAGCATTTCTGATAGATATAAACAGCTCCTAATAACAACAGCTGTGTCTTTGTCCTAAGTTAGCCAGACTTAAACAGATTACCCCATGGTCTGTCTAATATGGTGATGTGTAGAACTGTACTAAACCTGTTTTTTTCTCCTGTTCAAAGAAGGTAGGAGAGTACACGACGTATTTGAGTGTAGCTGCCTGACTATCTGGTGCAACTGGGTTCCTCTGAGTGCTGTAGCTGGTGGGTGGAGTGAGTTATGGTTATCACAAATGGAATACTGAAATGGCTGACAGCATAGCGTAGAGCCTCCCATAGCACACAAAGCCAGTGCTGTTGTTCGTACCCACAAGACGATACACACAGTTCAAAAGAGATTTTTGATCAGGAACAAAAGGGGATAGCGAATTTAAAAATGGCTGTGTTTTGCCATCCGGTCTCTCAGCAAGACCTTTTCAGATCCCCCATGTATCTTTGTTCCATCTATAGTTCAGTAAACATTAATCACATACAGTATTTGTCCAAGTCAAAGCAGTGAAAGCAGACTGAAAGCCTTTCATGTGCTGGTGTCTGTGTGGTTATACAGGCCCTCCTCCTCACTCCCGTTCACACGTGCACACAGACGGTTACACAGACACACTAACACGCAAGGTGTGATTCATTTCTTAGTCTCTGTGTTTCAATCTAGGCTAAACCACATGCGGAACTCTTCATTTTGTCAGCAAAAAATCTGCATTTGTTCACACAGTGTGTGGTGTTAATGCTGTTTCTCTGATAAATTAAAGACAGCCATGGCTTTATTGCCAGTTGCTCTTGTGCCAGTGTTTGTGGTTTTTGCTCTCTATGGTATATATGGCCACACTGAGCTCATTTCTTGGCTTGTTGCACTAGGTGGTGGGTGTGACCCACATCTTTCTCCTGGCGTGGTTATTGCACTAAGCTGCAGGCACTCCCATGATGATGAACTAGCATTGTGTCATGAAGCTACCACTGCAGAAGTGACATACAGACTGATCTGAGAACAGAACAGTGCTATTATCTGTTAATGATGAGGATTTGGACAGGACAAGCTGGCCTTGGACGAGAAAGAAAAGGCAGGCTACACCCCGTGCAGAGTCTGCAGCTTCCACAGCAGTCTTGTCATTAACCCACTGTGGAGACGTGCAGTTGGCTGGCTCCTGCCTGGCTCTCAGCCATGTCTATAAACGCAGGAATAAATTATATCCCTCTGATGAGTGCTGCCTCTACGCTTGTGGTGCCGGTCTGGGACTCGCATTTAGCTTGGCCTGCAATGGATGTGATTGGGCTTGCTCAGTGTGGTGAGCGTTGTGTGCCTCATTCAGAGGGGTTGAACCAATACTTCATATGATCCTTCAAGCCAACCTCATGACAACATCAAACCACTATTATAGGTGGGTTTATACTGGTGAGAGAAGCATGGCTTTTACTTGGCTCCATACAGAAACTGCACTGCTTGGTATAACTAGTGTCTATATAAAGAAATAATCAAGAGTGCCTCTACTGACCATGGACATATGTATGTCACTGGGCCAATCTGGCTTGACCCAAACCACATATAAAAATACCTTCTTCTAGGTATATTATGGTTACACTTAGTTCTAATGTAATACTTTCACTCTGACTGAAATATAGATGTCCAATTGCAATTATTAGCAGACATCAGGAAGGTCAACAAGGTACATCCTTTAAAAAGTCTTCTACATGTCCCAGTTCAGTGCTTGGTTTAACATTCTCTCTCTCTCTCTCTATCTCTCTCTCTCTCTCTCTCACACACACACACATTCTCTCTCTCTCATTGTCTTACTAAAGACAAGCTATCAGTAGGATCCATTTCCCAGGGGACATTAGCTGAATGGTGTCCAGCAAGCTTCAGGGTCTAGAAAAGTTCTTTTCTGAGCACATTTGAGGGCTTTCTTGTGAGGGCTTTCCTCTGTGTATAGCCCTCAAGATGGAAGTATGTAGCCTGGGAAGTGTGCTTTATGAGGCTTATAATGCTGAACAGTCAGGGTGGATTCATTAGACCTCCCGTCGTTCATGTCTGACTGCCTGCTTTGCTGTCTCACTCCCCTGCTGGCTTTTGAGGCTCACGGCTGAAGAGGCTGGTGGAATTTTATCTTTGCTCTTCTTAGAACAGGTGACTGACGTTAAGTCTTGTGGATCGTCATTCAGTCTCGTTTAGTGTTGCTGAGATACAGGGCTGATCAGATGTCCACCGAGCAGACGCTTGGCCTCAAAGGGCCTCTCTCCTGTTTCCCACTGATCCATCTCAAAGCCCTTTCAGGATAGATGCAATCTCACTACTGAATTAGACCATGGACTCAGCACACATTCATGTGAAGGCTAGCGAGACCTTTTATACATCTGCTTGAATTATGTAATTCTGCTACCTGTGACGTAACTGTATCATCTCAAAGGGAAGACATCTGCTGCTCTGTTCTCAGTACTCGATGTATCTGTGATGTAACTGCCTCTCGAGGTAACTGGGTCACTGTGTTCGTTAGTGGAGAGCACACAACAAAAGCCCTCCCTAATTACTGCCCTGTGTTCTTAGAAATACAGGGACACACAGTCCCTCTGGCTCCCTGCCAGGGAGAGCTGCGCATACTAGCAGCCTTTGACATCACCACCCGCAACCCAGGTCATGTAATGTGTTGCACCACCTGCACTGCAAGCACCCTCCTGAAGTCTGGCAAAAATGATAGCAGTGAAGGGAAAGGCTAGGAGAGATGTGCTTTTTGTAAATGCATGGATGAGTGGGTGGAGCAGGTCTGGTGCAGCACATTTCCATGATTGTGGCCTCTCTATTATTGTCCACAGAACAAAACAGGATCTTTCCAAAGACCCCTGAGGGTAATTCTCTTTATCCTAGGGATTCTGCAACAGTCGAGTGCCAGTGTTGTCCTTTCAAATAAGTATATTAATTCACGTAAATAGCAAGTAAACCAGCCTTTGTTTGGGCAAATGTTACTCTGTGTCCTTATGGTCACAGATGGACACACAGTGAGAAAGTCCTGAGCTCAGCAGTTCTTCTGAATGGACAGCTTGCTCTTGTTTCAGATGTGTGGTGACACCGCGTGAGACCTTTGTCTAGTGGTTTTACCTGACTACACACACGCACACACGTACACAAGCTCTTCACTCAGGAGTGTTCTGGACAATCACCATCGACAGCAGCACAAAAGACAGCAGCCAGGGTGCGCTCCAGTGTGGATGTGCTCCAGAATGATCAGGAATTTAATCTGCAGTTAAATCGCTTCTGCTACTGCTGGTGTGGCACATTTTCAGACTCCCACACACTCTTAGTGGTTTCATTTCCTCTTCTTTTTATGCTTCTTTTCTAAATGAAGTTTGTCTGAACACTCTGGTTCGGCTTTCTATGTGCATTGTGCTCTTAAGCAGGAATGTAATGCCATAGAAGATCATCTTTCTTATGGCCAGTGAAATATTTATGCTGTTGGATCTGTTTTCGCTTGCCCTAAGGACATTTGAAGGTACATAGAAACTGTCTGAGAGGTTATCCTTATATAATAACCGCTTGTAACCGCACTGTTTCGTTAATTAATAATCCTGCAGAGCATAGGTTACTTGATGAAGGATGTTTAAATGAGTCAAACAAGAGTGACTCTTTCTGATTAGCTCAGAGAGATTAATACTGTGTGTGAATGGACACGCATCTATACGTGTAGCAAACGAGGGTTCAATGGTGGCTTATTTGCACGGGAATGAGACCTCAGAGACTGTATTTGCATTTTTTCTGGCTGGAGGATTGGTCGATTTATGTGGGTGTGTAGGAGCTATTATGGCTTTGGCTGTTTGAGTTTTATAAGCCACTATGGGAAAAGTATGGATAGGGGATGCACATACTATCTGTGTGTATTTTTCATGTCTTGAGTGTAGACAGTTGGCACACTGAGTGCTTAAGTAAGCTTGAATGTCCAGGCAGTGTTGTTTATGTGTGTGTGTGTCTATAGCCAAGTAGGGGGACTGGGGAACGCCACTTAGTCTGTCTACATGAGAATGGCAGGACATGAACCCAGACTGAGCCAGTGAAGACCCTGTCCGCTTTACAACCATTCTGATGTGGGGGAAGGGACCCCAATGTCTCTCACACCAATCTGGCATCATACTGAATGTGTGTTTGAAGTAGCATAGTGATTTTCCACTGGGACCGATGGGGAAACCACAAAACAAAGGCAGTTGTACTGGCCTGTCTGGCCCTCCACATACATTTCCTGCTTTGTCCAACTTCTTTGCCTAATGACTGAGTGATCTGATTTCTTTTTTTCTACTACAGTTTGCATTGTTTATGTCAAGGACTGTAAGATGAATAGTTACAGCAGCTATACATACAACACATTACTTCATTCAAGCTTTCCCGTGGGCCACTGCTGAAACAGTTAGCTCCTGTGCTCGCAGGGCAGGATAGCAGTGACGTGGAAGTAAACCAGACTCTGTATGGTTTATTTGGAAATTCGGTGCAAAATGGGTATAGACCGCATACATTGTTACCACATGGAAATGTAAAAAAACAAGCTAAGATATATAGGATATACAGGCCCATCTGGCATTATGTACTGTGTAGATCTGTCTCATTATATTGTTTGATCCATGTGAGAGGAGAAAGGGTATAATTACCTCATGTGTGGACGCACTAATAGTTTCGCGTTGGCAGGGACAGGGTAGCACTTTAAACGTCTTTAGCATCTGAATCCTGTTTAATTAGTCTATGTCTGAAGTGGCTTTGCTTTGCTTAAGTGTCTTTGGTATCAAGCCTAAAACCTTTTTCCCCCCCACCTGGTGTTTGCATATTTACCACTCCTGACAGTCAACCCAGCATATCCTACATATCCTGTATGTCTCTAAACTGTTTTTTTTTTTTTTACTAACTCTTATTCAATTAATATGGTGCAGTGCTTTTGGCACTTATATCTCATTTCTAATGCTGTGCATTCCTGACTACACGTTTAGAGGCTTTTCACCCAATTTAATGACAGTAAAAACTTTTCACAAGCCGTTCTGCAGCTGGAGGGCTAATGAGAACGAGTCAGTGCATTCTCTGCAGTGGCTCATAACAATGCTGAAAAGCACAAGTCCCTTTATGTCTGCATGCAGGGTGTGTGTTTATGATCTAGATGCTGAATGAGAAGGTTAAACCCAGGAGTGACCTGTGTGAGAATGAGTTCTGGCCACTGTGCTTATATATAAACTCGGATTCTGTTCCATTGAGTCCTATAGTTGGAGCCAGACAGCTTCACTTTGCGCTGAGAGGAAGCTCAGATTCACAAAATGGCTGTATACGTCTGGCCCGAAGCACTCCTTCCATTATCCAAGCCCTAACTTAAACCACTGTAACAGAAACAGTGGCCACTTCTGTTACATGCTTGTATGTATTCAGGTAGTGAAAAATGAACTTGACACAAATAGGCAAGTTTTACTAAAACAGGATGTCTGCAGTTGTTTAATAGGGGCCATACGGGATACAAAGGGGCATGGCGGGAATTGGACATTTCTAAAAGAACCCTTTGTCTACATAAGGGTAGGAAAAACTGCAATGGTAACATCAGCTGGCACAGATTCCTCTACTGAGAGCAATGTATGCAGCAGTGACTTGTAGCCTCTGCAGCACCCTTGTGTTGGATTCTGAGAACTGACGGAAAATCAGGCCCAAATTGTCCCAAATCACTTTTTATCAGAAACAAACAGGTGATCTTTACACAGGTGGAAATACAAACCTGGACGGGTTTATCTTTCTAAATAATTCTGTATTGTGTATACACGTGTTTAATGAAAATACATTACTTGTACTGTAGGTCTCTGTTAGTGTTGAGTAAATGGTGACAGCTGTGTGTGTTTTTGTGTGATGCAGGAGAAAGGCCCTTCCCGTGCACCTGGCCTGACTGCAGTAAGAAGTTTGCCCGCTCGGACGAGTTGGCACGCCACTACCGCACCCACACGGGAGAAAAGAAGTTCGGCTGCCCACTGTGCGACAAGCGCTTTATGCGCAGCGACCACCTGATGAAGCACGCTCGCCGCCACTCCGACTTCCAGCCAGCCATGCTGAAAAGGCAGCAAGGAGGCAGCGGCACGATGAACGCCGCGAGCAGCACACGGCCCGGATCGCTGAGCGACTACAGCCGCTCGGATGCCTCCAGCCCCACACTCAGCCCCACACTCAGCCCCACACTCAGCCCAGCCAGCTCGCCTTAAACCCGCCTGCACTTTCCGCCCTCTGCCCCCTGCAGCTCACTGCTGTTTTTTTTTTAAACTCAAATTCTTTTCTGTCAAAAAAGTAGTGAGGTTGCACACTTGTTATCCGCCACCTCTCTTTGCTAGACCTCTCGCTTGCTGTGGTGTACTCTACTGTACATAACTGCTTCCTGTAGTGCAATTTTTTTTCTCACCAACTTCATAAAAGTGAAAAGCAGAAAACAGAGAAGAAAAAAATGCCTTTTCCAGATGGCAATATTTACATGATGTACCATATGTCTGTATTTTTTTATAGCCTCTGGCCTCAGCCAGTTTCCATTGTATTTTTGTTGCTCTCTTTTGATCAAATCTGTTCAAGTGAACAAACATGTAGACAGAGTTAACAAGTATAAATTAGATTTTTTTTTTTCTCTCTCTCTTTTTTTATTTATGACGGGTTAGGGGGAGTGGCGCACACACACACACCTCAGGATTCTAGGCAGTTGTTTTTTTCCCTTCTCCTTTAATATTCACACTGACTGCACAATACAAGCATCACTTTACTCTGAAATTCAACAATGTTGAATTTTGTGCCCTGCTCAGGGATGGCCTTGTTAGCTTGAAAGAATGAACATGAAGAGAAAACATACATAAAACAGCCTTACACTCAACAAAAAAAAAATTTGCACTCTTCCTTTTGTCTTTTTTATTGGTTTTCACAACAGGTGAAACTAGTACTAGACTTAACAGTCATAAAAACTCAATATCTGATCTGGCTGTAAGATGTCGTACCCCAGAATAGGGACTAGAATGGAGTGGTATTTGTATGGAGTTTTGTATTGAGACTGGAAGTAACTCTTTTTTCGTTTTTAACATTGCTATCTGTAAGACTCTTTTTCCCACAAAACTGTGAGGGTTGTTCTGGATAGGTCCTCATTTTAAAGGCTATGTTATGGTGGCATAAATCCATTTTTAGTCTAGATCTGACTTGTTCAAATCTGCATGAAGAGAAAAAAGCCTTTTGAAATCATATTTAAGCCACTATTGTATGTTTCAATATGAATATCTTATATGTGTGTGGTCATACAACCGTGAGTCAGATTATAATCTTTTTTATTGTTATTATTTGTATTTATTTAACTTTTTTTTTACATCACACTTCACTTCACATGTTTGTGTAACTTCATGGCGCAATTATGGTGGCTCGTCCTCGTGAAGTTATCGATTTCATAAAGATGTGCGTGTGCCACGTTTTAGGGCAGAGCTTTGTTCACACGTTAAGGTCACGTCCAAAATACCATCATTGTGAACTGTCAAGGCGAAAAAAACGGATTAGAGCCATGAGGCTTGTAGTGTGAACGTAGCTAAAGAACATCCCTACATTGTATGAATGTAGGTGATAAAACTGCCATTACATGCACCACCTTCCCAATGAGGAGAATAGGTCCCACTGCTCTCCTTACAGGACTGAACCAAATCCCCTAAAATGTGGAGGATAAAGTTTCAAAGCAGCAGCACTGCACCATAAAGACTGCACATGCATCAGCTTCAGGTTTTTTCACAACAGTACAGGTTTAACACATAGCAAGGGACTTGGATCTCTTTGAGTTGTTTGTCTGGGTTTTTTTTTTCTTTAAAGAAAAGAGCATTAAATGGAAAAGCACAAAAGAGGAAACCACCAAAGACTAGAAGGTGTGATGGTGAGAATAGGAAAGCTTATCTGAATGTGATTTCCAGAGCTGGGGGAAGGGAGATGCATTGGCAGTCTCAGGTAACGACAGATGCCTCGGCCGTGTGACCTTACCCACCTTGCTCAATGGCACCTGCAGCTTAGGAAACGGCTATGTTCAAAACCAGGCTATTCGTAGCATGCCGGAGAGACTGCAGTGGCGCTATCCTCCATGTACCTCGCTCACTCCTCCTACAAAGGGGCAGACAGTGAGAGGATGGATGAAGTGCTGAAGGGTGTCCCCAGGGTCTCTGCTCTGGCAGGCTAAATGCAGCCTGGAAGACTGCAGGTCTTCAGAGAGGAGTAAGCTGGAAACAGGGCTGGGATGCTGGGGCAGTAATGGGAGATTGAAGCTTGCAGAAAGAACAAAAGCAGCTATCAAGACAGGAAAGAAAGAGCGGACTCCGACGGAGCCAGATAAAAACATGGGCTTTATCATAACATGAACAGTTCAACAGAAGAGACAGCCAGTCAGCTCTCCCCACTGGCTCTTGGACAGGAACACAGCCCTCCACTCCCATGCATGTTGCCATTCTTCCTGCCCACCCGCTAAGCTGTAACGGAAGAAGGAGCATCCCGTCATCTATCGGTGTTGTGCAAATGGCACAGGATAGTGGATCTCCTCTGATAGGATGCCATCAAAATTTGAGGACATTGGATTTCACAAGAAAGGAAGTTGAGCAAAGGAGTTTAAGGGCTCATGAGCAATGAAGATGCTTATGGTATCAATTAAAATTTCAAGCGTATCCTGTTCTTCAGATCTGGAGTTCTTGGAGAAGAAAAGAAAGATGAAAAATTACTGTTTTTCCAATACTAGGACCTTCTAGACTTTACTCAGACACATACTTCTTTTTTCTTTGAACGGCTGCCTTAAAGACAACTGTATAGATCAGAATCAAATGATAAGACGAGGCAGCAAACAGCTGTAAGACTCTATGGACTTTTTATGTTCTTTGCATATCCAGACCTCTACACAGACTTCTTTACTGTCGCAGAGACACTGATTGAAACGGTCGGTGTTGCTGCTAAACACATTACCTCAATATTACCATTATAGCAGCTGCTTTCAAACTTGATCCTCATTTAACAGGGGGCATTAGACTCATGAAATATTGTTGCTACCAAATCCATGCAGTAACAAATACATATCATTTAAGCAAACTGCAGTTTACCGTCCCTGTGTGAGAAAGTGGTCTTATGTTTCTACAAGCCATTCCTCACAGCTATGCCTCATCAGCTCAGGCCAGAAGCTCACAAAATCTGCCATGAATAGAGGCACCACTGTCTAAACTATTTTGGCACTTGCCTCACACACACATGTACATACTTACAGACTGATGCACATGCTCTTTCACCCATCTCATACTTGTCAAGTAACATTCACATGCTCTCTGTTGCCCTTGTCTCACTTGTCATGCGCATGCTTATTCCCATTGACTCTTATCACCTTGTGGAGGGAGCTGGGACTAGGGCACTGTGGCTCTACCCAGCTGGGGATGTGGTATCCCTGGACTGCAGGAGCAGGTGAAGGCCTGTGAATACCAGGCCTTGTCCCTCTCTTCACCCTCCCTCCTTCTGTCTTTCTCCTCCCTTCCCTTCCCCCAGGGCCTCGCAGCCAGAGTCTTTCAAAACAGCACACATAATCAAAGCTTTCTCTCTTCTCTCTGTCTAAAGAAAACATCCGTAACAAAATGCAACAGCATTACACATGCTTTACTCCTGCAGCAAGAGCACACATACATGTAATGCTTTCACACTTTTAGGTCATTTTAAACAGATTCTTGAGGTGTAGGAATCAAAGTGACAAGCAATTCCACTGTGTTATAACTAACACTGGAACACTAATTTAGTAAGTAATAATTAGCTAAATGCCCTCTAGGGTCACCTGTCATCAACCAACCAAAAAGAGGAGATAAAAACACCATTCCATTCATATTGCTGACATACGCTGACCAGAATCTTTTACTCATAGCACCATAGAGCACTGGAATGCTGTAGGTCCTGCTCTGTTCACTGTTGGTCAGAGAACACGGTGACTTCTCCTCTGTCTCTAAACTCTCCTTTGTCCAAAATCAAGTTGCATGTTCAAATAGCACCTGTGGTCATGACTGGTGTTTGTTCTCACTATCTTGGGTACTAGTGAGATATAATGTATAAAATGATGTAATGAGTAAATGAGTAAAATGTTTCCATCTCTGGGATCCACTTTAGTCACCTGTCACAGGTCCGTGTGAGGCATGTAAAAACATGCATTTTCTTTTGCTCCATGTATTCACTGTACTGAAACGACTTGAATCAGAAACAAGACCATTGAACATACATTGTGGCATCTCTAGGGCAAAACTGTACTTGCTCTGTCCTTAGCTTACAATTCAACTTTACGTGTGATTATAGATCATGGATTTATTCATCTGGCTTGTTTATGTTTAATATATTTCTATGGTGTGTTTTTAATAATAATAATAATAATAATAATAATAATAATAATAACAATTATTATTATTATTTCAATTTTCTTAAATGATAAAAGCATATTTAGTTCACTGATTATTGTTGTTTTTGTTCTACATTTTACTCTCAGTTTTTCAAGCCTTGAGGAACACAAACCCCAAGAGTTCCCTCTTTATGCAGAGACACTGAATCTTTGTTATAAGCAGGATAGAGTTTTTTTTTTTTCCTTTACAGACACAAGTGGGATAAAGGGGTGAATTTTACTTTTCTAAGGCTAATCTTTTCTTCTTTAATGCCTTGCACATGATTGATATAATTAGCTTCATTTTCAAATGACACATAACCATAGAGACCATAGCATTGTGAATAGGTAGTGTAGTCCCATGCTATTATTATTGTTACATTTTTATTATTCTCTCCTTGGTTATAGTTGACCGTTGTGTTACTCATTATATTTTTCCAAACTTGTACTTTACAAAGCAACTCAGAAGGTTATGAAGTATGAAGTATTTTGTTATGAGAGTTATGAGAGGTATAACCGAAATAATGGGCCAACCATCATGTCAACATCACCTAATTTATTAATATTCATTAATTCAAACTGAAAAAAAAGTTGAAAAAGAAAATAACGGAATGTTTCTTAAGTCCTAATGCTAATGTTAATCATGAATCACATTTACCTATACCAATATCCCCAAATTAGCATAATTTATTTTCTATCTGTTCCCAGAATTAGAATAATCAATTTTAGTAGACTTAGATTTTGGGAAATGTAACTAATATTTTTTAAATAGCACATTAGCTTTGATATTAAGTGCCAAAGGCATTAAAGTAGCAATTGCAAGAGAAACCCTTAGAAAATTAATGCATATTCCATGATAGGTAACATTAACTAAATAACCTTGTACAGTTTTCTATGAGTGCAAACACAGATTTGATGTGTTTTTAAGTACGTGTACAGGACTGAATGATGTGCATTAGATACCCAAGTATTTTTAAGTTTATCTCTTTTTTTTCCTTTTAGTGTGACAATAATGTAACTTTATTTTGGCTTTTGTCTGATTATATTTTTGCTTTCTTAATTTGTCTTATGTTGTATAATTTAGAACATACATGGTTAAATATCCTAAAGTCTTGGATGCTCTTATTGTTATATTAATCAGAAGTGAAAACCCAACCATTCCAAAGGATTGCAATTTCATTTGCTGTAAATGTGCTGCTTATATCAAACCAATGCATAGAAGCTACATTACTTTTATGTATTTATTTTATGTTCTGTTTTGGACTGTGATGTATTTTACTGAAATACATTTGTGACTCCTTAATTTGGGTACTTTTCTTAACATTGCTCCTTCTTTTTTTCTGCTGTTTTGACAATGCGCTTATACTATATTTGATGGTGCCTACTAGACAAAATAGACACAACCATTCATGTTGGGACAGGATAAGCAGTAAACCCTGAGCCTTTTATAAAAGGGATTTTACAAGCCTGCTTGCTTGCGTACATGCAGGTGTGCATATTATTTTGTAGCCATTCCCAAGATAAATGAAAGACAGACATGCAAAACAGGGGTTAGGCCAGTGGAGCTGTTGCATGGAGCACGGGCCAAAGTAATACAAAGCACCTGCCACTTGAGCCAGCAAGCAAATGAACCCACACTGTACAATTAACTGAAGTTCAGAACTGGGTTCCAGTAACTAGATCCTCACTGGGTTGTCACCAAAGGCTTGTAGAGTGGATGACTGTAGGGATTCTTGTATTTGCGTTAGCTGGAATTCAGGCTGCCATTTCACAAAGCATATTAGAGGGCTTTCAAATGAGTGGAAAAAATAGTTTATCCTTCAAATCATATGACTCATTGGGGTTATTCCCAATTGTGTCTGCCAGGAAGTTCAAGAAACAAAAGAGACCCTTTGAGTGATAAACAAAGATACAGTAAACTGAATGGCCTGCTCAACGTGGTAATTGTCCCAGTAACACATCTGTGAAGACTTATGTAGGCTGTTGTTTGGCCCTTATTGCCTATGGGTTCTTGTGGTGAATCTAAACCCTAAAATCAAAGGTGTCTGCAGGTAGAACAGCACTGTGCTTGTTCAGGTTAGTTATTCTCCAAAGAACTTGTGATTGGCAGCATAAATTCCACTCAGTAATTGTGTGGCCTGGGAGGGAAACCCCCTGACATCAAGCGTGAGCACATTTTAAGAATTACTGGAAACATTCTCCAAATAAAAATGTAAGTGTTTACCAGGGGAAAAACATGGCTTTGTTGTTGTTGTTGGCATCATGTTGATACTGTTAATCTCTAAAAATATTTCAAATATGGGAGATTAAACTGCATATTTTCACTGTACATGAAATCTGGCAAAATATGGTCATGCTTTTATTCTTGGTCACTCTTGATAGTGACTGATGTTTTTGGTCATTTGTGTCAGTTTGGTCATCTCTAAATCTGATTAATCAGACTCAAACACACAGTTAGCCTTTTAAAAGCAGGCAGTGTCCAGTGGTGTTAGCAGGGATGATGCTGTTCTAGCAGCTGTTAATGAGCATGCATGACTGGATTACTATACTATTCTCATACTCAGAACCACCCAACCCTTCATTCTCTATTTTTATGATGTGCACTCAGTAAACTTGTTACTGAAAGCATCAATGAGCTCAACACCTACTGATATTTGACACAGCACAGAAAAGAGCTGACTGTCTTCTTTTTCATCTTCTCTCTATATGGGAGGATTGAAGCTTGTAGCTGGAGACCCAAAATCTACAGACATTAGTGACATTTTATTAGTGACATTCAATGGCCAAAACTAATTAATACATTTCTTTGTGCTTCTGCACACCAATGATGCACATTTTTTTGTACGGATCATGACTCTCCAGTGAACATAAAATGAACAAATACAGATTTTGTATAAAGGATTTTTCGGGAGGTCGTAGACGCTTCAAGCTGTTCTATAGGCTTCATGTGTACACTTGGCTCGCCTTCCTGATGTATGTATTAGTCTTTATTTTCTATCACCATGCAATGCCTGTTCCTGTGACTACAGCGCAGCTATAAAGCGCTTTGTACAAAACAACTCATTTCAACTATGGCCAGTTTCTCTCTTCATGACTTCTTTCAAAAACTGCCATTCATCATCATTTTTTTCCTTTTCTTTTTTTCCCTCAATCAACCAAATCACTACAGTGAAGTATTACAGTTGTACAGTTCCATGAATTAGACCCACTCCTAATGTCGCTGGTCATGGTTGCTCTGCTGTATCTTTTTATGACATTATTTTTTACATTCTAGACAATATATTGTGACTCTGTCCTATGCAAATATGAGAATTAACAAGAATTTGTCAAATAATGTATGTGTCAACCTGTATGCATGAAATAGTGAAGTTTACATTTGAAAATAAATGCATAAATAATCAGCTTTATTGTGGTGAAGGGTGTGAGTTATTTATTATACGGAGTTCCTGTGTTTCTCTCAGCACATGGTGTCTGGTGTGATGAAATGATTTTTCACTGCCATTTATGCAACACACAATTAAAGCAAATTAAAGTATACAACAGTTTTGGCAATGAACAAACCTTTTCCGAGTATCACTATTTTAACCACCTAAACTACCAGTATTACATTTTGTTGCCACTGCAGTTACCCAGTTATTCAGAGTAGTCACTGAAAATTATGCTAAACTAAATCATACTTTGGAGTGCATAAGTGTATAAAATAATAATAAGGGGTTCATCAGGGCATCAGCAAAAGTGGATCACAAATGAGCACGTTTAGAGATGTCAGTTATAGTGCTCACTGTACCCTGCTGACTGGGGCTGCATGTATACAGGAAGTACACGTTGTTCCTGTGTCTGCACCCATGCAAACATTTACTGTAAGTGATGTGAATTGTTCTCTTAATAAAGCATTTGCTGGACTGCATATAGCAAGGCAATCTGTACATAACCCAGTGACCTGACAATGCTATACTTTAGCTGTAATTCAAATGTGAGGCTTGTAACATCATGTGTGCGTGTTCGCATATGCACAGTTCCTGCCTGCGAAGTCTATTCATGTCTATTATGTAAAACTAGAATAAAGCAGGCATCTTAGTAATGGCCTGTATCTTGGTTATATAAGAAAAATAGTCTTGAGTACACACACAGCCACCCACCAAATGTTTCATCCTTGTTCTGTTAGTCTCCATCACTTTGGAGATGAACAGGAAGGAAGAACGTGCTAAAAATATTCAGAGAGAAGGTTGGTGTGTTCCCTGCTCAGTCTGCCCACCTCCTGTCTCTCTGTCTGTCCATGCCACGGTCATGCCAGAGAGCTGGGTGTGTGTAATTGAGGAAGGGGGGGTGGGGATCTGTGGGACCATGTGCATGTGTGCGTGTTTCTATGTTTATGCTATAAAGGTTAATATATCCCCAACTCTAATTACAAAGCAGGAGCTGTGTGTGGCAGACTAACCCAGCTCAGATGACAGCTTGTTAATTTCTTTTACTGTCTTTCCACCTCTGACACTGTTATTATGATGAGTACACTTGAAGCCTCTGCTTCCTCACCCCCTTCTCTCTGAGAACCTATATGCTGCTGGCCTGCAGCCGACAGTTTACCACAAACTTGAGGTCCCATTGCCATAGAAAAGGTGTTCAAAGGAAGATATAAAGGCTTGAGGTCAGCAGTTAGTTCTATTTATAATGGCATAAGGAGGGCAATGTTTGAAAAGTGGGTACTCATAGGGCAGTGGTAGCTCACTGGTTAAGACTTTGGATTACTGATCGGAAGGTCATGAGTTCAAATCCCAGCACCACCAAGCTGCCACTGTTGGGCCCCTGAGCAAGGCCCTTAACCCTCAATTGCTCAGTTGTATAAAAATGAGATAAATGTAAGTCACTCTGGATAAGGGCGCCTGCCAAATGCCATAAATATAAATATATAAATATACTCTCTGGTGTTATAGAGTACTTCATTTGCAATTTGTTTAGCATTAAACGGGACGTCATTTCTGGAATAGATTTGTACAGAATGCTGCAGCACCCATGATTATCTACAATGACTGCATATTAACCTGTCCTATTCATACTGTACTTACATATATGTTTAAGGTTGGTAGGGGAAATGACTGTATGATATCTTTGTAATGTGATGTTATGACCAATCAACAGCAGTGCCTTGTGACCTTAGATTTTGGTAGCCTAGGACAACAATTATAACATCATGGCCTCAAATAAATTACTACTATGCTGTTATTTTTTAGAGTAACCTTGTAATAGGCTTTGAAGAGAGAGAGTGTGGACAACATTCAGTCTAGAAGTTGTTTTGGGTTGTATTAGATATTCACTTAGACTTATTAAAGAATTCCTTATTAAAGAATTCCTCTTATTTTCTATAAAGCATGATTTTATTAGGATGAAGATATGAACCGCCACTGCTTTCAGACTATGATGCATGCACGACACAAAATTCCCATAATGATTAGTTGATTAGACAGTTACCTCACCTTGCATTATCCTGCTCGTTCTCGCTCTCCCACTCTGCCTGTTCGGGTGGTAGCCATTTTGGCAACTCCAATGGATACATCCATGCATCCATTATTCACAGTAAACTATATCTTCTCTGTATTAGCTTCATCATATTGACTCGATGGGCTCGTTTTGAAGTTTGGCTGCTGCTTTGGCATGGAGAACAAAAAGCATAATGACTCTGTTATGATTAAGTTTATAGGCATGGCTTTATTCTCTTGTCAGTCTTTACTAACAATGCTATTGGCTTTTTTGTATCAGTGGGTTGGACTTTAATCTTACAGCCACCCAGCTGAGTGCTATGCCTTGCCCCTTTCATATTGATGTAACTCAATCTGCATCTGATTAAAATGACAGTATGTTTGTTGCTAAAAATATTAGTAGCAACTATTCCATACTCCCCTGAGATTGTTAGGGCCATGTCCCTATCATCCCTACCCAAATTTACGTATCAAGTATGTAATAGGGAAGTGTCTGGTAAGCACAATTCACTTGTACGTTGTAATGTGCCAAAAACTACAAAGTTTGTATTGTTACTAATAACTACTAATACCTAAGTACTAGGTAGCTACTCTGTTGTAAAATTATTAGTAGTATTGTTTGACCTTGTGCTTCATAGCCTGTAAAACTGTGGCAAAAAAACAGCAGACTGTTGATTATATCAGAACCCAAACCGTGAACTCTCACGCTCTGCAGTCTCTTCTCCACAGTGAATGAGTACACAGCAGCAGGAGGGGCCATGTGAGGACAGCTTTACAAACCCAGAGAACACTGTGTTCCTCTGCTGAGCACGACTAAGTGGGTGGAGGGGTGTGTGTATGTGTGCATGTGTTTTAGAGTAAGGAGATAAGCACGATTTTCCTGCTTCATTCTTTTATATAGTAGCACTGCCTGTTATGTAGTATGAACTGATGAAGTGCAGTTAATTAGCACAAGATGGATAACAAACAGACCTATAAATGTTTCATTTACCTTAAGGGGTGTCGGGTTGTATCTGGTGTCATGGCTAAGAGAGGCCTGTGTCTGTGAGATGAAATAGAGGAAGGAGTGGGCAGTCTGAATGTGTGTATGTATTGGTGTGAGAGAGAGAGCAAAAGAGAGAGAGAGAGAGAGAGATAGAGAGAGAGAGAGAGAGAGGGAGAGAGAAAGAAAGAGAGAGAGAGTGGGTGGTGGTAGGCTGGTGGTGCCCAGAGATCTGAGCAGCAACCAGGCAGACAGACTTTCAGTTCAGACTGTGTGTGGGTGTCTTGCAGTGGGTGTAGCTGTAGTGTGACCTCCCTGGGCTTCCTCTCAGTCTCTCTCTCTCTCTCTCTCTCTCTCTCTCTCTCTCTCTCTCTCTCTCTCTCTCTCTTGATCTGTGTGGGGGCGACACCGGCTGGCATTGGCACATACACACACACTGCCACTTATACTGGAAATGATGAAAGAGCAAGAAAGATGTCTTTATCAAAATCAAAAAGCAACATTAAAATTTCTCATTCATTTTTTTCTCATTCAGTTTTCTTTCTTTCTTTCTTTCTTTCTTTCTTTCTTTCTTTCTTTCTTTCTTTGTTCCGCTTGCTTGCTCAGCCTATGGGTCCACATCCTAACAATTAATCAGCAAGTTCAAAATACAACTGAAGTTTTCAAAACATCTCTAAGACCAGATCACAATCGTAAGGCATGCTTTCAAAAGCAAAAAAAAAAAAAAACAGAGTAAGAAAGCAAAAGAAAGTAGATGTATGTTGAAACACGCTGCACTGAATTCCATTTGAAATCACACCAAGGCCGCATGTGTCATTCTGGGAGCTTTAAAGACGAGCTGGGGCGCCAGATAAGCATCAATATTTATCAGAGGTATTTAAATTCCGCTTTTGTCTTGTTACATGAGAGCAGAGACAGATGTGCCTGCAACTGACATGAAAGCAACGATGATAATTAGTGTTTTTGATAAGCACTCATAGGGAAATTATTCCTGTACAAGTGGCAACAGAGATCTCGCACTGTGCTTCATTGTCATTCCTATCAAGTGTGTTGTGTGTTGTGTCTACTGCTAGTGTCTCTGTCTACCATAAATTACAAAAAAAATACAAAGGGAGGGAGTATGCATTAAACCTCCCTCCCTCCACCCTTCCTCTCTCCCTCACACACAAACACACAAACACCCCAGCAGAAAGTGTTTAGCTGTTTCCACTGTGTCTCCTCTTCCACGTGGCCTCTTCAGTGTCAGCTGGTTCACACACACAGTCTGTTTTTGCAGCGGATCTCATTTGATCTCTCACAGTTTCACCAAAAGCGCTGATTTCAAACTTCTTTCCAACTTTGAGTCACCTTTTATATAAGGCAATTTGTCTTATAACCATAATCAAACTTTAACATTAAGGCTATATGAAAGCAGTGTGTCATAAAAGTGCCAGTCCTTCAGTGAACAAAGACTTTTGTTTTTTATAATGAAAAGCGTGACCTGACTCTATCCCCTGACCCAGCTCAGGGTGGTATGAGCTGTATACAATGGAGCTCAATCTGTGCAGCGCACAAACCAGCACAGCTCATTAAAGCCGTGGCCCAGTCACGAGATCCCACAGTAACGTTCACACTACGCACACATGGTAGCGTGCCTCCCCCACACTGTCTCCCACTCTCTGTCTCTTTCTCTGCACTGGAGTCTTACTCAATCATAGAACACAGGCTACTGTACCCAAGGAGACACACACAGTCTCATGAACACACAAGGTCTCATGGCATGCAAATAATGACCTTCTCCTTCCCCGACTTTCTTTCATTCATATTCAATTCACATTTTGTATGAACTTAGCCCTGGGCTAATCACAAACAAAATTTGCACTGCTATCGCCATAAGCCAAAGCATATAACAGGCAGATGTTTGGAAGGAAGCGCCACATGAACTCAGTCTAACTTAACGGAACTTTTTGTCATTTTTAGAGCCTCTGCTATATGCAAGGTTGTAATTACAATGAAAACTGTGACCCTGCCCCATCTCTTATAACTGCAAATGCTTGATTTTTAAGAACAGAGCTGACTAGCTCTTCTTAAGCTGTGATTAAAGTTGAAATAAAAAGAAAATCTGGGCCAGAAAACTTTAAACAGATGCCTGAAATAAAACTAGCAAGATTGAATGACAATATTACAGTTCTGCTAACGTCTCTTTAATTATAGGACTATTCCAGGTTTTATTACAGGCTTACAAACATGTCTTAAAAATTTCACACTGCACTGTTAAGGGTGACTCTGTATTGCTGACAGTTCATTGTCTCTGCTGCTGCACGGTACATCCCCTTAAGGAACATTCCCATTGCAATCCGTGCGTCCCGAAGGGAGCTCCATATAAACTCATAGCAACCGCATGAGGTGGGATGTATATGAGGTGCTGTGAAAATGAATGAAATTCAGATTCTCACAACTTTGAAAGTTACCTAAAACAAAATTTCCACAACACCTGTAGGACACCATGAAATTCCCATGAATGCCAATTAGAACCTGAAAAGGCATGTCACACATGCTCTCCACTCTCTGGAACAAATAGGCTGATCTGAACTGTTGGGGAGAATGAAGATGCACAGAAAAGGCGTTTAAACTTTGTGGGCCAGTGTAGCTCAGAGGTTAAGACGTTGGACTACTGACCAGAAGGTCGTGGGGGCAGTCGTGGTCTTGTGGTTAGGGTCTGCCCCATGATCAGAAGGTCCCGGGTTTGATTCCCATGGCTGACAGGACTTGGCTGAAGTGCCCTTGAGCAAGGCACCGAACCCCCAATGGCTCCCCGGGCGCTGTGGCTAGGGCTGCCCAGCGCTCCGGGTATGTGTGTTCACTGCCCCCTAGTGTGTATTCACTAGTGTGTCTCACTGCACGGATGGGTTAAATGCGGAGGTTCAATTTCGCAGTGTGCAAGCACAGTGACAAAAATGTGTCACTCAATTTTGTGAGCTCAAATCCCACCACAGCCATGCTGTCACCAAGACCCTTAACCCTCAACTGCTCGGTTGTGTAAAGTTGCTCCGGATAAGGGCGTCTGCCAAATGCCATAAATGTAAATGCAACTCATAAAAAAATCCAAAACAAACCACATCCTAATGGGTGGCCCATGAAACTCCAAATGGGAAGTCAGTTGAAAATAAGGCACTAATAGAATCTTCATTGGTGTCAGTTGGCATTGGATTGCAACTGAAAATGCCCAGTAAGAATACTATGGGAATGTTCCATCACATTTGGTTTTTTAAGAGGGTTCCTGCCCATTGTTCCTGCTCATTCTAACAAATTTTGTTGGGTTCCCAAAAATAAATGAACCAGGAGGCTATATCAAACCAGTATGTCCTTGGTCAGGCATCAGGATGAATGCATGGACACTGTAAATGCATAGCTCATGTTATGTGAATGTGGTCTTCTTTACCCCACAAGATTCATATCTCACTGCTTGGTCCTGACCACAGTTTTATATCTGACCCCTCATCTGCATGAAAGTAAAAAAAAATGTGTCTTACAATTTACATTGCGTCCGCATGCATGCCTCCTATTCCTACCTGTATCACTTTAGAACACCTTATCTATTCATTTCAAATAGTGGGAACGTACAATCAAGGCTTTGGTGCTGACATGTCATAAGCACTCAAGGTAGTACTCAAGGTAGTACTCAAGGTAGTACTCAAGGTAGTACTCAAGGTATTACTCAAGGTAGCCTCCCACTATCAGTGCTGCATTATGTCGTAAGAGTCTTCTCTGCTATGGAAACCTGTGTTGGTGTCTATATTAGTTGTTGTATGGATAGGTTTGCCCACATAATGCCTTTACAAAACCTTTAATGAGTAAGAGGTGACGGTGAGGTCGCTCAGTGTTAAGGCGATTATGATAATGATTGAGATAAAATGCTGTTAAAACATTGGACTGCTGCCTTACAGAGTATAATAGCAGCATGCCATGAAACCACAGACAATGACTGATGGTTTTTACGTCTGTGCATTCTTATGTGCCTATTGTTTTTTTAAAACATGGTTTAATGGTCTTTATACATAAACACACTTTTGCGTAACGTGAGCGCATTAAGCTCTGGTTATTCTGGTTTTTCGACTAAGTTGTGAGTTAGTAAATTAGCATCTTATGTGAAACAAGTAATAAAAGGGCCTCATGCAAAAGCAAGGGTGGTGTATAATTTAGCTTTGGGTCTTAAATTCCAATCCATCCATGTTTTCCATATGCATGAATGGAATGTGGGTTTCTGCGCACAATGTGACACGGAGAAAAGAGTTTATTATCAGCTGCCGAGCCACAGGGCAGTTGTGAGACAGGTGACCTCTAAGACAGCTGCTGAGGGTAATTTTCTATCTGTAGCTGTCAGGCTTGCACTTAAAGACTGCAGGATTATGGGTCAAAATGCATAGGGTGTATACTGCTGTAGTCTATTTTCACTCTATGTGATCAATTATGTGAGCAAGCAGACAGTCTAATCTGGGCTCTTATACTCACTGAAACCACTGCTCGCCATAGCTCAAATTACAGGACACTGAGGATAATGACATGAACATACACATAGGAAAACATACACATAGGAAAACACCCATACACTCTGCCATACTTGCATACAATAAAGAGAAGGCACGGACAACAGAGTTAACAACAAACTAATCTTGTTTTGTTCTTTTCCTTTTTCCTCCTACTATTTACATAAGTAACTAATGTGCAAATTAATAATTTAGTGTAAAACTGTGAAATTAATATAAAATCATATTTTACAATTCTAAGACGGTGCAAGTCCATGATTCTGTCACATAGAAATGAGGAGGGCACACAAAAAGAAGGTGCAGAAACTCAGTGGGAGAGCACAGGATCCAGGAGAGACAGACACACTGAGCGTTAGAATGTGTAGGGTTATTCGTTATTATAACACACACCAGAAAGCAGTGAGTAACACTCTCAAACGTATCACTCGCCTGAAAAAGAGAAGCATTAGGAGAGGACTTCGCTTTGCCCAAACTCACATAGAGGTTAGCAATAATAATATTGTCAGGTCTTCTGGTGCTGCAAATGGCAGGCCTTCCTAATTCACAAAACAAGTTCAATTTTAGAGTTACAAGATGCCTGTTTTGATGTGGCTATATACTATATATAGGTTTTAGGCAGGTGTGAAAAAATGCTGTAAACTAAGAGTGCTTTCAAAAATGGAAGTGTTAATAGTTTATTTTTATCAATTAACAAAATGTAGTGAATGAACAGAGGAGAAATCTAAATCAAATCAAAAGAGCATTAAATCTTCTAGGTACACTTGCACACAGTTTTTCTGGATGTAGGCTTCCTCAAATCCTTCTGTCTTTTCATGTATTCCCAGACAGACTCAATGATGTTGAGATCAGGGCTCTGTGGGGGCCATACCATCACTTGAAGGACTTCTTGTTCTTTTTGATGCTGAAGATAATTCTTAATGACATTGGCTGTAAGTTTGGGGTCGTTGTCCTGCTGCAGAATAAATTTGGGGCCAATCATACGCCTCCCTGAAGGTACTGCATGATGGATAAGTATCTGCCTGTATTTCTCAGCATTGAGGACACCATTAATCCTGACCAAATCTCCAAC
>JAOUQY010000011.1:11167328-11178943 GCA_028566355.1 Doras micropoeus
CGAGAACTGTCTGGCTGAGGGTCGCTGAGACACTGTGCTTTGGATTCAAACTTAGTAGTTTCCCTTCATGATGTGCTTGGTGTCTGTAATCCGGTGGCACGGTGGCGCAGGTGGTAGCGCTGCTGCCTCACAGCAAGAAGGTCCTGCATTCGATTCCATTCTGTGTGGAGTTTGCATGTTCTTCCTGTGCGTCTGCATGGGTTTCCACTGGGGACTCCGGTTTCCTCCTACAGTCCACATACATGTATGTTTGTATGTCAGGCAAAATGGAGATACTAAAATCTTTCCACTGCCAACAAGGATTAAAGATTAAAATACTAACCTCTCCTGTCATGAATGGAACCACTGTATAAAAACATGGCATTAAATAAATCCAATAAAAATAAAAATAAATAAATAAATAAATAAAAATAAATTCAAATCTAACTGACCTCCAGATTCTTAGTTTGGTTAGCTTATGCAAACATTCACACACAACTTTAATAAAAGATTGACAAATGAGGCTCATAATACAGAAATGAAAATTATTATGCAAAAATGCATATGGAATAATGATTGATTCATTATTATGGGATAATGATGTGGGATAATAATGATGAATAAGAATGTTTTTTGGCTTGCAGCACATTTCGGAGTGTATAAGGGAACAAGCGAGAGGCTAAAAAGAGTAAAGTAGACTTGCAAGTTGGGAAAATGAAAGTTGAGATAAATTGTTGAACTCAACATTTTTTTCATCCCAGGCAAGCATGGGAGTGAGTTACGTGGTGTACATCAGAAGAGAGACACCGTAGAACATGTTTTAATGGAGTGTAGAAAGTGCCTTTTATTATTGAAGGACAGATCTATTACCAGACCAGGGTCTCGTTTATCCCAATGTGCATAAAACAGGTACTGAATTTGTGAGTAAGAATCACTCATAGGTGCAAGAAAATTGGTATTTATCACACATGCATATAAACAGCTGCTCATACCGGTTCTTGTTAATACAACATGGAACATGCCAAAAGATCTAACATAAACGTACCCGGCAATGAAGTAAAGATACTCAGTACTTCTGTGCACTACTGCATCTCATCATCCTCTTGATAATACCCCATCGATTCTCTGTAGGGTTCGGGTCTGGAGTGTTGGCTGGCCAGTCAAGTACGTTAATATAATGGTCAACAAACCAGTTGGCTCTAGTTTTGGCACTGTGGGAAGGAGCGAAGTCCTGCAGGAAAAGTAAGTCTGCATCTCCATAAAGCTTGTCAGCAGATGGAAGCATGAAGTGCCCTAAAATCTGCTGTAATAAAAGTATTATTTTTACTACATTTTACTACATACTTTCACTGGCTTTTCCACTGCTGGTTTTGGAAATGTAACATACTGCAGTGTGAGCAATATGAATGGAAGTATAAGTCATGCCTGTCATTACTGAACCTGTAGTTGGTTGAGAAACACCAACACCGTCTCCAATTTCTCTTTAAAAAGTTCCCGTAGCTAAATACCTTAGAACAGGGACCAACTAAAACTGCACTGGACAAACGAAATGGACTGATGATCCACCCCTCCCTCTGCAAAGCTGCACCCAACACATCTTCAAAAAAAATCCCAATCAATCTATAATCTTGTACGATTTTACTTCACATTCTGTCTGTATCATCTGTCTGTGTCTCACGAGCACCAAAATTGTAAAAAAATTACTCTTTCAGTTATATGATGAACAGTAGCCCTGTGATCTAGTCCTAGTAGCTCAGCATTATCAGTTTCCCTGCTATTACCAACCAGTTAACTCCCAGCTCTGCCTTAAAGTGGGTGAAGCAGGAAAAAATGAACAGAACTATGAACCTATGGACTACTGGAAACTTTAGGATCAGAACTTCACGGTGGGGACACAGTGGCTCGGTGGGTAGCACTGTCACCTCACAGCAAGAAGGTCCCGGGTTTGATCCCGGGTGGGGCGGTCTGGGTGCCCCCTGTGTGGAGTCTGCATGTCCTTCCCATGTCCGTGTGGGTTTACTCCGGGTACTCCGGTTTCCTCCCACGGTCCAAAGACATGCATGTTTGGTTGATTGGTGTCTCTAAAGTGGCCCGAGTGTGTGAGTGGATTGGCGCCCTGTCTAGGGTTGTTCCTGCCTTGTGCCCTATGCCACCGGCTCTCCCGTGAACCTGAAAAGGAAGAAGCGGTCAAGAAAATGAATGAATGAATGAATGAACGAACTTCACGGGTGTGGGGGCTTGGAAAGTTTTTAATGCGGTGGTTCTTAATTGGGTAGCCGGGGGCCAGTAGGGGGCCTCAGTGAGCCCAGAAGGGGTCCCATTGCATTTTATTTAGCAGCCTAAAATAATCGCACGTTCCTTACTCGGGATGGGAAAAGATGTCTTGTGGTGTAATATACATTTATTTCAAATTGCGTCTGGACTTCTAGCCTGCAGTGGGTCTTTGAGAATGGACAGATAGGTAATTTGATTCATCCAGTCAAAGTGGGAAGGCCAACAGACGGATGACTACAAATGATTCCGACTCGGTTGTTGCCGCAGGTGAGGAATCTCCCACCAAAATCAGCAAATACAAAGATTATTTATTTATTTATTTATGGACTCGTCGGATTTATCCTAAACAAAGACGCACTTCAGCCACAGGTGCTTTCCAGTGAATGCATGAAACCAAACAAGCTGATTAGGCATCTTAAAAAACACCGAGTCTCACAACTGAGAAAATGATCCAAGAAGTTGAATAAGCTCGATTTTATTTCAAGGAATTTCCTTTTATTCTACAAAGGGTTATAAAGGCTGCATTTTTGTTTTATTATTATTTTCCTTCCAAATTTAAGATGATATAGGCCTGTGTAGCCTAACAAACTAGTGCACAAAAACAAAACTCTTGTCATCTTTACAGAAAACTTAAAAATGAATAGGCTTCATAACCCGGGTCAGATCGAGGTCTCTCGGAGGGAAAAGGCTGAGGAAGGTCTAGGTAACGTGCTGTTTGATAATCTGATTATTTGATAGGTTGTGCGGAGCAGAACGCACAGAGCCGGATAATGAGGGATTATTGCACAATCTGGCGTCACCCAAATGAGGATGGGCTCCCTTTTGAGTCTGGTTTTTGAGTGTTTCCTTGCCACTGTCACTCAAGCATTGCTCATTATAGGCATACAATTTAGGGATAGAATTTCTATAAGTTAAATGTTATGTCTGGACTTTATATCTTTGTAAAGCTGCTTTGGGACCATGTCTATTGTTAAAAGCGCATTAGAAATAAACTTGAGTAATGAGTGGACTTCACTGGATAAGTGCGAGGATTGGGACACAACCCAAATTTTAATGTTGAGATTCCTCATGAATGTGAAATCCAGTCTCGGACAGCAGGTGGCAGTATTTCTCACCAAGACCGTGACTGTTAGTAAACCCTAATAAATAAGTTGCATTTTAGTTTGAGAGGGAGAAGGGGTTTTGGCCGTCATATATAACGACTTTGCGTTATTGGTCTCGCTTTACATCTTACCATGGATTATTTGTTTATTCTGTTTTAAGACAGTGGTGTCCAGTCTTATCCGGGGATTCTTTCTAAACAAGCAGAAGCCAGACACTTCATCAGTGGATCTTGACTTTCAGTAATGCATTGATTAAAACCAGGTGCAATGAGGTGTGGCTTCTGCTTGACTGGAAAGAAAACCTGCACCCAAACTGGCCCTTTGTGGATAAGACTGGATAAACCTGGATAAACCCAGTTCTAAGACAAATCCAGGGCATTTGAGATTCAGCTTGTAACTCGTTTACTAGTAGAAAGTGTATCATAAGTTTGTGTAATGAAGTTGGGAAAGAGTTCAAAAACATGAGTAAATGTTTGCCTTACTGTTGTTTCATTTTCTTTAAAAAAGAACTTGTCTGTGATGTTACATTAGTAGCGGCACTTTGGTACTACCAGTACTGCCGGACATGGTCTACCAGTTTGACCAGCATGACCTGTGTTTTGGCAGTTAGTAGCTGGTTAGGTTAGCATATAAACTAGATGCAGTATGGTTGTGTGTTGGTGGTATGGTTTCCCACTGTGTAAACTAAATTACCAGTAATACTGGTTGCTATTTACAGAATTCCTCAGTCAACACTTTGTTGGTTGTGTTCCTCCTGACTCCTTGGTACAACACAAGCTCACACTTCATTTTGCATTTCGGACAAATGAAGAAAAATCACTTAGCGTTCACTAGATGGCAACAGCGCACTAAGTGAGTCAGACTGTCCTGCCCTGTAGTCTGAGTAAATGCATACACATATCATGGATTGCACCTGGTTCAGTATTAGTAGTATTGGCTTTATATAGCTACACTAGGATGAGCTTCATGCATATATACTTATGAAGGAAAAGAAAAATGAAGGTAGTGTACAAACCTGTGCCTTGATTTGTAGCTGTAGATTCATTTTCTTCTTACCAAATAAGAAAATGTGAACTTTCTTCAACAACAACCGGATGGCTGGACTATTATAATTGAATTATGGCGTTGACATCACTACAATACAGCTTAATTCCTTAATATAACAACAGTGCTTATTTAAGTGCAGAGAATCTAACACATCACTGTCTCTTACTCCAAACATCAAGTAACAATTAGACAAACCTAGGTGAAGAAACACTCTATTGATTTATTAACTATTTTATTTTAATCAAAATGAAAGATTTTATTAAAATCATAATAATGAACTGTGAAACAAATTAACTTTTTTCCTAACTGAACTGAAGACATTTATTTCCAGCAAAGTGAATAGTCATAATAAGACAGGTGCATATTTCTTTGCAAATATTCTATCATCTTTTGATTTTTTTTTTTTTTTGCATGATGAAGTTTATGATTTATTATTCTTGTCTTATTATTAAATGAGCTTCGTTGATGCTGCATGATGAGAACTAGCAATTAGTGTATGCAAATGAGAAAGGACTGCAGGAAGCTTTCACTAATTTCTTGACAGACGAACAAAGAAAAGTGCACGAAGCTCTGGCGGCTGCACGTGTGTAGTCTTTCTCCTTACGGGCCGGTCTGTCTTTAGTACCATAATAGTAACTTTATATTGCATTGTTACACTTCACCTCCGTGCACCAGTATTCCATGATTGTGAAGGATGGACAGATTTGTAGAGCTGGATGTATTAACGTCTTGGCGACTCTAACACTAGCTCTTTGTTAAATCAGAATGTTGCTCCATGTCTCAACTGTGTGCACAGGATCATTTGGTATAATCTCTAATTAACACACTGCTATTTGTTCTGTCTGATCAAGCAGTCTCATTAATCCAACAAAATTGAAAGTTTACTATATCATTTTATCTCTCACTACGGTCCTATTTGCGTTGGTTCCTTATTGGTATTACTCACAAATAAAAGCTGGTATAGACTTTGAAGTTTATGGATTTGCTATTATATGCAGAATTATTTTGGATGCTTGATTGTTGGCCTTGTCTTTCTCATCAACTAAAGCAAATTTACTTACTGAAACACTAATATGCTTTGAAGATGATGTAGCAAGCAATGATATTCTCAGTTTTATTTGTGGATCAGTGTGACATCGTTACACACCCCTCCAACACCAAAAAAAAAAAAAAATGTCTGAAAAATTGGACCTGCATTACTTCTAGTTTGATTCAAATGCTGTTCAGTTATCATATTTCTACTACACAGTACAAAAAAGTGTGTTTTTCTTCTTTTGTTCACCAAGCAGCTACTTCTCAAACATTTGCAGCAGCAGAAGTAAAGTGTTTATGTGTAGGGAGAAACCAGATTGTAAGTAGAATTGGTTCACGTGACTATAGAACTGAGTGTCAGATCCAGCGAATGTTATAAATGTTCCCAGAATTGAAATGTTTGATCTTATTCTTATCTGGAGCAGTGTGAGATGAAATGAGTGATTAATTTATGAGGACATAACAAGGAAGCTATTAAGCAAACAGTTTTCTCAGCTTCAACTGACATCATGTAAGAACTACTCAGGGCAAGCAACTCAGTAGTTTAGTTTTTAAAGAATTAACGCCAAAATATTTACAACCTATGGCTGTTTTAGGACCGCATCATTCAGCTTTTATTGTGTTTGTACGGAATACACGCTAAGGATTAAATAAAAGACTGAACTAGAACACAATTTCTTTCTTTTCTCCCTTTTCTTTTTGAATGAAGCTGTAACCCATTTGTGAACCTGTACAGCATAAGAGAATATCCAATTTCCACAAGTGGAGCATTGGGAAGTGTTTAGGCTACTTGAAGTATAGCTCTTAATGAGAAAAGGCGAAAAGGAATTCATGTGCATGTTTTATGCAATCTGTTTCTGGGTGCCCATGAATAATGATGTGTGATTGTGAAGCCAAAAGGAAACCATAGAAAGAGAGAGGAAGAAAAGCTAGTAAAAAAAAATGTAAAAGATGTTAAATGAATATTTAAGGGAGGATGAAATATTTAATGGAAATAAATGAGCAAAAGAATTAAAGCAGTCTGAGAAATAATAGTGGGATTCACATGGAAAGAGGTCCAGTTGTTAGAGAGGGTCCTCGGAATTCTTGCCAGACTCACACTTGTGTCTGATCCCAGCCTTGCCAATTTATTTATTTATTTATATATTTTCCATATGGCAGTCATTAGATGGGTTCGACAGGTCTGGCACTTTGCAAAGGAATATTGGCTTTTTGTTGAGGGTGCTTTGGATGGAAGCCACAGGCCAGTCAGAATTTAATGCCTCTGATGGTCATGTACAAGTTCAGGGCAAGACGTTGGCACTGGCCAGAAGGAGAGATGATTTTCTGCCAGAGGAAAGGACATCCTGTTATAAGGCTAAATTAACTCTCAGCACTAAATTTCACTTTGGGTTTAATTCAGTACACTGCACTCTGATAGCTCTTCAAGTTTGTAAATGAATGCAGTAATACGGTCAAAGGTTTCATTCAAAGGAATATTCCTCTAATGTAGAACACTATGTGTTTTTCCATTAGCATTACGCCTAGGATGTACGCATTTGGTGTCTGTTTGCATTCGGAGTTTTATTTATGTTCGTTATCAGGGCAAATCAGACCTGCTTACTAGTTTTACATCTGTAAATTGAAGATTGAATGTCATAGCTTAGGATGACAAGGCATTCCCTGTCCGCATTTTATGCATTTACATTTACATTTATGGCATTTAGCAGACGCTTTTATCCAGAGCGTCTTAGAAAACTGCTAATACACTGATTACATTTTAGTGTTACACCATTAGTAGCTGAAGAAGAAGGCTTTATTTGTCACGTGTACATTCCACCACTTCCCAGAATGAATGGCGCATATGGAACCACTTTACTGCTTTACTAAAAAAATTGTTTAAAGTGTAATAACAATACTATTTGGCCCAATTATTCACATTAGCCCAATTATTCACTGGAAAAGTGCATCTACTCATTTCAAATTCTTATTTTCTCATTTCTGCTCTTAGATTTGTTTCGATCCTGGTTTGAAATATGTTAATATGTTTGTTTTTTTTTGCTATAGCGGGCTTAGCTGGTGTTAAACATGTATTTAATGTGCGTGAGATTAAACTCATCACACACCTTATTTAAGATTTTTTTTTGGCACAGTCACTGGCCTCTTCTCTTAATTTCCTTTTTTTTTTGAGATCAGAAAATAATTAAACCAGCAAACAAATAATTAATTGAGTCAACAGGAACAATTAGTTCAAAGACACCTCTGAGAATTGACTGTGCATAGTGAATTGGTTAATTATCACGCTACCCAATAATTGAGTGGTGCAAGTGCTCTCGCTGCTTCGTGTGTGCGTATCTGTGTGTGTACGTGTGTGCGCATGTGAGAAGGCGAGGGGAAACTGGTTATTTTTCATTTTTAAAATTGCATTTAAATTTAAATAAGGCATTTTAGGTCAAATAAATGTATTTTGTTGACGATCATTTTATAACACTCCCTCAGGCCCGAGATTGATTTGTGTTTACCGTCTTCGTGGTGTGTAACACAGGGATCGTGCATTGGCCCATGACGAAAGTGATGTGCTGCCACCTGTGTTTAGCTGTATTATAATGCATGCTGAATGTTCTGGCACTAATGTCACTGACCTCCGTGCCTCGTACATCTGTGTGTATGTGTGTTTGTGTGTGTGTTTTGACAGCTTCAGGGGGTCTGCTACAGCCATCACTCTAACCCTGCTTACAGCCCAACATCATTACCCCTGTTACTTACGGCCGAGCTGCCCTGACTGAACAGTTTTATTTCCCTCTGTGGTTAGTGCACCAGACTGAGCCCTTCACATGCTGTTAATGTGCTTATGGCTCTAACGTAAGGATGAAGCCCTCTTTCATTCGCTTGCCTTTCTCCATGTTCCTCAGACTTCCCTGATTGACCAAGGGGGGGTTAGCTGTGCCATTTCAGGCATTCTGGTATTAGGCTTTACCCAGTCAGAGGTAAAAATTCCCTCTGTGGATTATTAATCAGTTCAGGTTTACTATAAGCATGCTTATTGTATTCCTGTGCTCAGGTGGCCAGAGTGGTGAGTATTTATATCACGTGCTCCAGCAATTCAACTGCTGTTCCTGCATTCAGTGTAAGTATGACTGAATGCCTTGTGTGCTGCTTCCTCAGTACATCTTTGAGTATTGGGAGCTGCACAACTCCCACAGTACTCTTTATTGGTTTCTGAGAATGGCGCATATTTGCAAGGCAACATTTGGCTGCCTTCTAGCTTTCTGCCTAATTAATGCGTAACCATCGATTGTTTACACATCCCTGTATTTTCATACCTTATAGTTGAGAAATAGCCTTTTCTGGTTCACCTTAAGAGTCCTGGTTGACTTCCGACAATCTAGTGATGTTACAGTGGGCTTTAAACAAGGTTTCTTTTCCCACTCCATGTTTTTTTCTTAGTGAACAGCCTTACAGGAAAATGTATTGGACAAGATTAATGAGAAATGTCCCAGAATATGATGTTGCAGATCATTATATTACAATTAGATTATAAATGTGTTTAGAAACAGTCTTTGTTTTAAATAGAACATTTTTAATGGTTATGGTTTTATTGAATTCTGTTTTCACTGCTATTTAAATTACAGTGACACAGTCTGTGCTTATTTCTAACTAATCACTGAACCAAAACTGTAATGGACCTGAGCCCAGGACAAACTGCACTCTAACTCTCTAATGGAGCGTGTTAATTAAAATTAGCTGGTAAACAGGGCAAGTTGAACCACATTAGTGGCCAGCAGCATGTGCCAAGGTAATGCCTGATGTTCAATAATTATGTCCACTACCCGTAGGGCAGCTGGCTGAAGCTCCGATCTGCAGATGCCTCGGAGGACCAAGTGACTGCAGCTCCGACTCATTTCTCCTGCCATGACACCAAATGTAAGTGAAGGTGAATCTCTCTTTAATTTACAGGCCAGCCTGGAGTATAAACCTTAAGTCACACTTTTACTGCTAGGATGAAACCGACCGCGCAAGCTTGGAGAGACGTACAATAGTTGTTAAACCGCTAGTGGTGTGTAGTATTTTAACCCAAGCTCATAAAACAGAATAATTCCAATGTTTGCATCTAAATGACAGCTACCATGGCATGCATTCCAGATAGATGTATATGGCTTCTTTCTTAAGAAATGCGTGTGCACAGAGTAGGACACAGCAACGTTTCCTATTTGGCAATGCCATCCAAAGGAAAAAAAAACCCTTCTTTCAACCGATTCAGCGTTTTTAAAACGTGCTACTTAATTTCTCCATTTACGGTCCACGTAATTAAAATTTCCGGCCCTGCGACCTGGGATCATTCGGTAGGATAATGAATGGGTTGGGGGCATGAGTGGAATAGACTCCTGCGTGCCCTGTGAAAGCTTGCAGCTCCAAACACTGTCAAGGTTAGCCAGACACTAGCAGGCAGAATATGGAGAGAGAATTTAAAACGCTGAACTACATCTTATGTCTCATAAACCCTTGGTGCACATTAGGAGGATTTTTTTTAAAGGGCACAGTTAAAGCTGACAAAATATGTCTAAAATTTTTACATCTAAGTAGATTTATATAGGCATCTATATAGGAGTTTCAAATACCTGTAAACCATTTTAAAACATTTAAAAAAGCGGTATAATAAAAAACGAATGAAGAAAACTACATTGTTAACATTTAATTCTTTTGAAGTGAATAGAACTTATATTCCTGGTGCATTGTACAGAATACTGTTAAACAGCTTGTTCAATGGATACTGCAGAATGACAAATTTCTTTGAATACACCACCAAATAAAATATTGGACTTTCAAGTACATGTTAACATAAAGCATAAGTTATAAAAACCCAAATGGACATTGCATTATGTCTGTGAATGAAGTGTTGGAATAAACCCAATGAATGCCATCATCATAGCCTTAGTAGCTGATATGGCAGTACACACTAATATCATCATCATCATCATCATCTTTGAATGCAGCATTCCTAATATTGGTTCATCAGTAGAGTAATGGCACGTTTGGCATTCACTGAACAAATCCCAGTGTTTGGGAACAAAAATAGTTTTAAAGCTTTGCATGACATCGTCATAATAAATTAACAAGCACACTGTCAATGGCTCACGTTTGTTCTATTCGAGCGAAATCTAACCGTAATCTGCTGCATGTCCACTGATCTGATATGATGAGTGATCACTCCAAATAAACTTTCTATGTGAATTTTCTTGATTTACATTCCTGTAGACTCCTATGAAGAGTTAATCAAATCCTGTCCAACCAAGTAGCAAGAAAGACTTATTCCGTCTTTTGTGGGGGAAAAAGACAATCTTTTCTCTCCGGTTTTCTGAGACCTCTCTCTGTGTTTCAAATCATACTGACCTAAAAAGGTTGATCAAAGACTGGTGGAACGTCTCAGCCTGCAGCAAGCAATAAATTGGACCATTCGGTGTTTTTCCACTGACAAATTATTCTCCTGAGCCCTAACATTCTTACTAGCATCTCAATTAGCTGGAGACAGATGCACCCAGTAATCACAAATGTAATGTTTAATGTATTTTTTTTTTTCAATATTTTAACACCGCTGTTTATAGGGTAGAATAGAAATTTGTAATTTTGTGAGAATAATAACTATTTGCTACCATTTGAAGTTTGTGCCGCTTGTGTGACAGCGTTGAGTCTGCTGGAGCCGGTGCTCTCGGTTTAAATCCCTGCAGGCTGTTCCACTGTGCTGAAGTGGCTTGCAGCATTTCTCCTTTTATGTGGCTGTTAAAAGACAATATTTCTCCTTTTTCCGTGAGGATAGACATAATTCCCATAGTTTTCACCCGAAGACGTAATATAAAAAGTTCACTGTAAAGAGAAAAGTAACAAACCCAACAGACCGTGACAAGCCACATATTAACTCACCTTTGTTCTCCAATGATACGGTGCACATATTTTTTAAGTTAATTTGAGCACATATGTTGTGCATAATATTCAGTGTACATACAACATGATAGCCGTGTGTGTGTGTGTGTGTGTGTGTGTGTGTGTGTGTGTGTGTGTGTGTGTGTGTGTGTGTGTGCCAAAAACTAAAATTATCACTAGCATATCTTTATTGTTGTTATAGTAGTAGTAGTGCTTGAACAATATAATTGAACCATAGAATAATAATTATAATAATAATAATAATAATAATAATAATAATAA
>JAOUQY010000011.1:11191205-11204628 GCA_028566355.1 Doras micropoeus
TAAGACTGACACATTTATCTATCTATCTATCTATCTATCTATCTATCTATCTATCTATCTATCTATCTATCTATCTACGTATCTCTCTCTCTTTCTCTTTCTTTCTTTTTTCTTTCTTTCTCTCTTCCATCTCTGTCTGTTTCTCTCTCTCTCTCTAACACACTCATACACTGTGATGGATTTAATTAAGATTAAGTGCACTTGTCCTCATCAATTCACTTTGACAGTGTTGTCTACTTGTGTGAAAAGCTTAATAGGAGGACGTTGTGAGGTTTAGAGATTACTTTTATTAGATAATGTATAAAACAAATATATTAAAACCCGCCTGAACAGAAAAGATTTACAGCGTGGGCCGAATCGAAAGATTTACTGTGCCGAAATCACAGAGGTCCTTATACAGATGATTAATCTACTAAGACAACATGCATATTCATGTGTTAAATTCTTTTTAGGACACATTCTTAGGACGAATGCCTTCTTTGGATACAATAAGAAAATATCCAGCTTAATTAATTTAAAATTTATGTGTTGAATTTGAAGTTTTATGGCGCTACAGCAAGCAGCCATCTGCGTGCATTGGCAAATGCTGTAGAGGCGAAACACTGTATGATTTTATAAATCTCTGGGTGCTTGTGTTTCATTTGTTTTCTTAGTGTTATTTACTCTCCGTGCAAATAGCTAGCACAGCAAACAACATGCTCTTTTATTGGCTGTTTTGAATCAACATCCATATCCTGGGGGTGGTTATCAGTTCATTAGTGAGATACACGAAACTGCGTTTTCATAGAGTGCCATATAATCTTACACTCTGATGTGCATGCGATGGTTCTACAATGTCATATGTACTATTAAATCTTTTTTACTATAGTGTGGCACCAAATATGAAAGAATGACTAAATTATAGTGAACATTTGTCACCCTTTTTTCCCCAATTTGCACGATCTTACATTTTTTAGCATTCTCAGAGAGATGAGTTGTATTGTCTAGCTTTTTTAGATAAAGGTGACGTGATTTCAGCAGTCTCCTGATGAGGATGAACGGCACTGGCTTCCCCCAGTGTTGGTGCACCCTGTGGAATATGGCGCTTTCTCCTGGAGGAAAGAACGAGGATATGAGTGATGGCAGTACATAATTAGATCCTGGGGTGTGAGAATGTCTCTCACTGGTGGCCAGTGCCGTTTCTGGCTCTGTGAATCCACTCTAGGCTGTGTGGTCTTTGAGCTCTGCTTGCCTGCAGTCTTGGGGATGTTTTCTAGCTCCACAACTGTCTCTGGAGACCAGCATCCAGTCATTAACAACTAGCCATGGAGTTAAGATCTGAGTAGACAAGTTAGATGTATTCAGATCTGGCAGAAAATGCAGTCGGGCGTTTCTTTTTAATGTCTGTTTTGGAGTGTCGGGATAGAGTAAAGTCAAAATGCATTTGGAAGATGAAAGTTTTCCTTTGGTGGATGTTTTCTTTAAATGTGTCAGCCATCAGCTCAAAGAAGCCCCTGAGACAAAAAAAAACAAGCTGTAAATCCAATAAAAGGCTTATACAGATTCAACCCTGTATCCTAACTTGCTGGATTTGTTTGCCTCCCACGGGGATGTTTGCACAGAAAGGGAAATGAACAAACCACGTTGGAGAGAGAAAGAAATATGTACCTGAGTGTTGACTCTTTGGCTAGGTTCTTTTTGTCAGATTATATATTGGATGGTTTCGCAGTATGGTAATTATGTTGCAGCAATTTTTCTTTCTTTAGTGAATTGCTTTAGGAAATTGCTTTGGTTGAGACAAGTCTAACTGCCCACTTATGGATTTACTTTGGCTACAGATACTTCTGTATCATTTGTCATTATGTGCTTTGTCTCTGCAGTTGTGACTGGAGCTACTACATTGACGGTTATTTATTTATTTGTCAGTAATGTCATAAAAACTCGCTTCCAGATTCATATCTGTGGTCAAAACGATTTCCCCCACACATCCCTGCCTTCATCCTCCGTGAGAAGGACTTAAAAGATACTCTCCTTAGTGTGCATCTTAAGTAAATCAAATACATCTATTAAACCTGGTTATTAAAACAGTGTCCTCTTATCTCCCCTTTTCTCCATCAAAGCACAATAATTCTGATTTACACAGTTTAAAAACCTCAGCCATATCCCGCTACCTTCCCAAGGAGATCGAGTAATTAAATTGGTACTTTTTACAAGTCGTACTCAATAAATCTGAATAAATTAACAAGGCATTACTAAGACTGCTACATTAAATTTGCATAGTGTGTTTAATGAATATGCAACCGCAAGTGAAAAGGTCTGCTACTGTGAACCTTCTAAATTAGCATAACTACTTCCAGCGTGTTTCTTAAATAATGCTCTCATTTGCACATCACTGAGTTGGCTAATTCTAACTTCAGTCAGGGTAGCCTTGTAATTAAGACTCTTGCTTTAATTTTTAATGAAGTTTATGTTATATCAATCCTGACAGTAATGAGGGGGACATGGAAACAAAAAGGCTGCTAATAATTAAATTCACAAACCAGTTCTAGGGATAATAATTCCTGAGGAGGAATTACATGACTAATTATTAATTAAATATTCATACTGTTGCATGGGCTTGCACACTTAACTGCTTGTCTTGTTGCCAGGACTGCTGAGATGCAAAATGCTTTCTTTATCGCCACCTTGACTGGGTCTCGGTATCTTTTTTTTTTTTTTTTTTTCTCCCGTGCATGATTAATCATGTTGACACCTAAAATGAAATGCTTTTTCCTGACCTCATTTATCGAGCTGTATTATCAGAGTTGGTTTAGCTCCTGCAGAGATTCCTTTAGGAGGTTTAAATACATACACCCTGTAATGTTCAAATGCCTCATATACGATTCTGGTGTATATTATAGTTAAGTGATGTCATGCTCTGCTTTAAATTAGCATTCAGGTGTTTTCCTAGTTTTTCAGCTTTACTTTACTGATTTGATTTTCACCTTATTAGATTAAGAGTACTTAATTATGATCTTATGACCTACAGTTAAAAAAAGAATTTATTCAGTTCAAATGTGTACATTGGATCCGCATGACTTTCCTATATCCAGCATGATTCAATCATATACTGTATTTTCAAAGTGAATAAAGTCGAGCCCTGCGCTCTAACCCAAGCTCAGGATTGACCCTCGGTCACTGGTGTGGGACAGAGACGTCACTGTATTGCTGCACATGATTTAATGAGGTTAGTTTAATACTATAGTTATTTCTTCTCATGAGTGCCAACATCCTCGCAAGATTTTAGAAAGTTATCGATCATGGCGATAGTACATAAATCAATCACTCTCACAGGACATCATTCAAACTGGTAATTAGAAAATTGTTAAAATTCATTCTAGTATAAGCAATGAAATCATGTTTTTATTAGCAACAAATATTATTATGTAAACTATAGATCATGTTTTTTTTCCAGTGTATAATCTTTCAGATACTAAATTTGGTATAATAAATAAATAAATAAAAAATAATAATAAATAAATAAATAAATATAGATATATATAAAATAAAATTCCTGTGTTTGTTTGAAATTACATGTCACTGCTTAAACAGTTTGTTGTGTTTGACTTTATTTTTGACATGTTGCATCTGATCTCTCTGATTTTCCCATCATTATGAATCTCTGAGAGCGCCAGGCTTTGGTCCCAGCTGAGCTTTAAAGACAGTCAGGTTTCCACAATTAAACTGGAGTGTGTCTAATTAGGCTTGGCTTATCAAACACATCTGTGTCAGCCAAAGCGTTAGTGCCAGTCTCAGCACATACTAGTACACAGTAATGGTGCTTAGCTAATTGCTTCATGGAGCGGACCTGATTTTTTTTTTTTTTCTCCCATTTTGTTCTTATTTCTTATTACCAGTACATGTCTTTTGAGCACAAAGAAGAAACATGATATATTTACTGATTAAAATCTTTGTACCATGTTGAATGATCTGCCATTTTGTCTGGCTGTAATAAAAATGACTTGGTCATTATAATATTTTATCGTTTCTATAGTTACACAGGGACTTGAAATTTGTCACTGATATAGTGAAGTTTTTTAGTGAAGGAAAACATTTTTGGAAGGAGTCTCCAGTGTCAGTGCTTTGTAACATGTAAAGCAGTTTCTTTCATTTTGCTGACAGGGGAAAATCTTTGTTTCATCACAAGCTGCTGTTTTTCAAGATACCTGTTTATAAGTGATGACAGAAAACTGACTTGTTTCATGGATTTGTTCTGCATCACTATAAATGTGCCATAGTATCCCGTACAAAATACACCATGTAACTTGTATCCTAACAATGATTTTATTTCAGGAGATATTTTTATCTTTATAAAATAAGCATCATAACAGGTTAATTGTTGTGAATGTTATATAACTGTGACATTGTTCATCAGAACAAGGTACCCAAAATAACATCTTTAAGGTGCTATAATAACTAGACTCTAGTTAAATGGTTGTTGGCCTCGATCTGTACCTGCTGTAACAAACTATAAAAATGAGTCCACAGGTCCCACAGAGCTTTCTGAGAGTATGGCATTCTGGCATTTTTTTCCTGCTAATTTTCCATATTTATTATTAGTGTTCACTGCTATAACCCCTTTTTAATATTCCATAAAAATAACTCACTTCATACAAATGAAGATGTGGATTTTATTGTGCCATAACATGCAGTTTTCTCTGTATTAGTCCATCATATTGCATGCATAACTATAAAACAAAATTACATCAAGTCATAATTTTTTTTACATAGAATCTGCAGAGTGGGCTCTTAGCTTATTTTACTGCTCTACGCGCTTTAAATTTAGGGCTTTTCTGTCTGTAATGTACTGTGTACCATTCGGTCATGCAGTTCACCTCTTGTCGTATGCACGTTTTTACAATACTGATTATTTTTTCAGCATCATTACATTACTAATAGATCAGTCAGTGATTCATAATGTTAAGCTGAGGCCACAGTAATCTGTGCTCACACATGGATTAGTGAGCTGCCACTCATCAGTCTCCACAGAGCCTAGGACACAGTAATGAAGCAAAGCCCTGGTGACTCAATTTAACACTGCCACTGCCTTTGCATAACAGTAATCACTTCAGTAACTGGTTAATTTCCACTGCACCCCCTAAAGGGGACTCTCTTTTTTTTGTAATCAGTGTTCATTTGGTTAATAACCAGTTTAATTGACTTAATTGGACCAATTTGCGAAACAGTTAAAGGCATAGTTAAACCCTGATGTGTGAGCGCTCTGGCTGCTGTTGTGATGTCTTTTTGCAGTCTGTTTTGCAGCTGTAAGGCTTACCTTCGACATCAGCTCATTTATTCATCTGTTTATCTTGAGTAAGAGTAACTGCAAGAGTAAATTTGAGTAAGAGGCTAAGTGCAGGAATACATTCTGGGTGGGTTGCCAGTCTATCTGGGCACCATGTATACACACACATTCACACACTCATTCCCACCTGGAGGCAGTTTAGCTCAGGATTGAACTGGGAAGCCTGCAGCTGTCCAGTCCACTATTAACCCCTTAAGCTTCCAGGACCTGTTATTTACCTCACACATGTAACTATATACCAACCTTTCCTGGTTAGCTTCACTATATGATACTTCATGATACATGATACACGAGTGGCAGCCTTCCCAGTAGCTCTGTCCGTAATGCGTGTTTTTTCTTTTTCTTCTTTCTTTTTAGAGTTTTTTATCTTTTCCCAGGGGATCAATAAAGTATCTATATCTATCTGTCTATCTATAGTAACTATAGTTTCTTTCCCACTTCAGTCCACACTACACCATTAACATGATGGACTACACACTGGACTTATTATATATTAGCATTTGTAACTGCACTTTATGCATATTTATATACCTCATATTTGCACATTCTTATATATCTTATTTGCACATTTCTTTACATCCACTTGTATTTGACAGATACTTTGTATATTGTACATAGATAGATATATAGACATTATTAATAGTATTAATCTATATGATAAATACTAGGTACACTTTACATATGTATATATGTATTTAGATGTAATTACCATCTATGTATATAGATATAACGATCATACCTTATTATATTTTCTACAAGTACACAAACAGTCCTTGTATTTGCACTGAAACTGCTCATTTTCACTTCTGGTAGATGCTATCTGCAGTTCGTTGCCCTGTACTCGTACTGAGCAATGACAATAAAGTTGAATCTATCTACTATCTATAAAAATCTAAAACAGTGTTGTCCTGAAATGTCAGTCGTGTCCTTTAATTTCTCTGTGTTTCGCTTTATAATCACAGTTTCCTGACAAAGTGATCAACCACCAGGTGAGCTCAGGCATCTGCTCTCTGCAACTACCCATGACTTGTCTGTTGCTAAGGTAACAGGTTTTTGAAAGTCAATTATTTGGGCTCATAATGGTTTTTGTCCAGATAGGGGAATTGGACATTTCCCTAACTATTGGAGTTAGGCTCTTAAAGGCGCAGTGGGCCACAAGTCAGACAGAGACGCGGATATTTTCTACTATCCAGTGGCACTTGACATTTTGTCAGATCTGCGTGCTCTGGTTTTCTGCTCATAACCCCAGGAGAACGTTCGGCTGCTGCACGGCCGCTCTGACATCTCTGAGGATATTGTAGTGCAAATGGTATTAAATTCTACTAGGTATAAATTTAGAAGTTTATTAGAAGCAGATTAGTCACAGGATCCAAAAGGTGTGCTTCTGTGCTCAGATAAGAGATTACAATCTGAGAATGTAATGTCCTCCTCAGGTATTATTGGGCTGGATGCTGAATTGTTTATTTCATATAAATAAATGTGCTCTGCTTTCACAGTCCATGTTAAAAGCCAGTGAACTGTCCAAATAGTGAAATAAGCACTAATGTATATATGGTACTTTTACTGACTCACATAAACACTGTAGCTCTTTCACTGTAGCACATATTTTCTTTTTAGCACTGTTGGTATTTTTGTAATGCATTTCATGTATGCTGTTTTAAATTGGAATATAAAATGGCAAATAGAATTCTGACGTTAATTTCCAATCATCGAGCGAAAGAGATTTGCATCCTCTCGTTACTGTTGCACTAGGCAATTTAGACACTCGTAGCCAACCATTTCATTACGTGTGTAGCAATTAGACGAATAGACCGTACATCATGATTATATTAAAGGGGAAGTAAATCCATTGAACCATAACCTGTGATTGTATCACACATAAACCGTAAATAGAATATGTCTTGACCTTTAAGATTGCCTATTCAAATTGTGGTTGTTCAGTGCCATTTTCATCTGTTCTTGTTATTGGGCTTTGGCACACAGCATTAAATAGTCACACTCTAGAACTAAAGGGGTGAAGAAGATGCTTAATATTCTTCTATACGTTTAGTGAAATCCGTGTTTTTGTCTATGATCACATGATTTTTTTTTTTAATAACTGAAAAAGATTTATAGTGGCAAGAATGTGTAAGAGATTTTTTTTTCCAGAATCTATATTTACTATATTTATTTATATAATTCAGTGACATGTTTGGATTTCAAGCAACGGTGCTGTAATATGGCTGTGTGATTTGGGGCTGGTCTTTGGAATGCTCCCAGTCCTCTCTTTAAGGAGAATTTAACAAGGGGATGGGTCTCTCTAGGACTACCCTGTGAGGGGAAAAATCCTCTGATGTAATTAATTACACATGCACTAAGTGGTTGACCTGATCATTTCATTTAATTGTGTTCAGGTTGATAAAATGCCTACGGAATTCATTTTATAAAAAATGCCTACGCTTATGTCCACTACATCAGCTAGCGGTCACTAAAAAATCTGTTTGTATTGCTTTTTTCAGTATTAAATCAGATCTTGGGTTATCCCTCAGTTGAAGAGTACTTTATAAGTAGACATTATTGAGTGGTGTTTTGTTTTGAAATTTTTCACATGGATGAAGACCCAACACTATGGTCACTCCCTCTCTCCGTGCTCTAGATTAGATTTTCCAGCTGTAGGAACTGATGGAGAGCCCTTCATGAAGAGTTTTCTCTACAAAACAATATGAATTTGCCTTTATAAGTAAGGTATGCCTTGAGGACTTTATCTCTGTGTCAGGCTATAAGAGGCATGACGGACCACTAGAATGATTAAACAGGATTGAAGATACCTTTGGATTATGGCATTCACTACTGATATTCTTTAACATGCTGGCTTGATACAGCTAAGTCAAGAGTGAAGCGAGTTTCCATATGCAAAGGTTTATTAAAGTGAACAAATCCAAAACAAACAAAGTCCAATCCGTAGCGTATTTGGGTGCGCCGGTGTGACATCCTCGCTTTTGATTAGTTCCAGATTAATAAGACCTTTCTGCCTTTCTCATAGCACACCTCATTACTGGCTCATGCTCGCTTGTCTCCTTATTAAACAAATGAATTAGTGCTTGCAAAAGTGTCATGGATATTACCTTTCAGCAGGAGGCATGCAGAGCTGGTCAACACATGAGGACCAGAGGAAAGCCTTGGCATGCTTAGTTGACTGTTTGTATGGCCTTATTAACGGCTTGATGATTTACTGGGAGGCCCTTAATTTCGGTCTACTGTGGAAATGCTGTTAATTCAGAGCAATGTAAATCAAATCCAATTAAAGTATTTGAATGCCTGTGACAGGCCCTAACTGCATAAAGTGACACTCACTCATATACATAGACAACAGTATATAGGGAACTAAGGAGATAGGTCAATGTTAGTGCTTTATCTGTTACACAAGTTTCACTTATAATGTGTAAAACCTCCATCATCATAACTGTAATTGTGTAAAGATGCTTTGTCTTTTAAAGCATCTGATTATTATAATGTTTAATACTAGATTTCAGATTTAAATATCGGAGTTAAAATCTATGTGGTGGTCCGAGTAAACCTGTCCGATGTCACTCTGGCTTAATTCTGGCAAAAATCATGAAATGTCAGCTTTTTTCCAAAATCTTGCCTTCTGATTTGCCTTGCAAATCTTGCCTCTCATCATGCAAAAATCATATTGTATAAGAAGCCTGTTTAACAACTGCAGCAGTAAAGACAGTCAATCTGTTGAAACATGCCTAAAACCTTGCTAGCTAAGTGATTTCTTCACACATTAAATGTTGGGCTTGGATAGCTAGATGTCAGACACAATGGACATAAGTCAATTCAGTCGAATGTGTAATTAGATACCAGCTGTCAAAAATATCCCCAATGCTCCTGCTGCTGTGGAATTGGACTGTACTCCAGTCTTTAAAATGGTAACCAGACTTTGAAGTACATTACTTACAGTTGAGATACATGCAAATAGAGACACGTTTCATGTCAAAAGACAATATTTCACCCTGTGAAGGGTTTTCCCGGGCTGCCGTGTGTATATATGTATATACATCAACAAGGCTGGAATAACGCAGTCTAGTACATTTCAGTTATACACCCAATTCCTGTTACTCTACACAGAGTGCTAAGTAGAGTTGTTCGTCTATGTAGTAAACACCAAATTAGGTGCTGGTGTCTGGCATGTGGTTGTGATCTTTAGCAGGAATGAGTGGTGTCCTGGGAGAGTAGGTTGTCCCCAGATACTGGAGATGAAAGTCTGGTCCCAGTTGGCTAAGTGCCTCCTCCTCATTATCAAGGTCTCAATGAAACACACAAGCCTTGAAGATCCACTGTGTCGTTGCCACTCCTGATCAAATTAAAAGGGTTCATCATCAGATGAGGCCATACTATTTACTAAAGCGCCTAAAAAGAAAGGGTGCGACGTTAAAAGGAGAAGCTTTATGTTGGTGTGGTACAATGTGTTAGTAAGAGAACCTTAAGCAAATGTGTCATTGACATTGACTTAAGGAATAATGGCCCTGGCACAAACTGTACAAAGATACTAAATTGGTGGTTGTAATCTCAGCATATGTCTGAAGCAAAAAGGGGTCTGCCAAAGGTTTTATGAAATGAAAGAAATTGTTCTTGGGCAATTAGAAGATTCTCTTACACACTCTCTTACCATAGATCAGTGTGTAATGAGGTGTAAATTTAGTGTTTGTTGTGGATAAAAAATTGTGTGTTTGTGTGTGTGTGCACACGTCACTTGAAAGCACACAGACTAGCTGCTAAGAGTCTAGGTACGCTGTTCATTAGACCACCTCCTATTTTACACTACATCCATTATTATCAATTTCAAAGCCCACTTTCATACTTGTATTCTGTATGATATCAGCTGAGATGTAATAAAACCACTCTAATTTATATATTTCTTTCCACACACTGTCCTCTTTTATCTTTTTTTTTACATTTTGTTTCATTTTTCAAAAGAATAAGAATATTTTATAGCAAAGAAGACTCATTGCATGGATTTTAATCAGCTCCCACAATTATTCGGTAGCACTTCTCTGTACAGGATTTGAATGTATTTCATTCTCTTAGGCATGATTTGTCATGTGATGAGCTTTCTGCTAACTTTGAGAGCATCAGTGTTGTCCGTGTCCATGATCTTCACTCTGTACTCCATGCTGTAAAGCTGTCTTTTGTACCAGGAGTTTTAAAGCTTCTCTTATCATGCCAGCTGTTCACGCTGAGAGGAACTAGTTTACAGTGAACTGTTATCAGTCAGCAGACTGAGCAGGGATAACTCGTTTTCAGGAGGTGATCACTGTCATCCATCACCAAACCTAAGGAGAGCATCATGACTGCAATGAAATATGCAGGTGGGCAGGGCTGGGATGTCCCCTTGTTCCTAGTCATACTTGATAGCCCAAACCCCGGACCCAGGTGAAGCGCTCATCAGTCCTGCTGTTTCTCTCCATATGGACCCACTGAACTGGGAAGATTCAAAAGTCCTCCCAACCTGTGTTAGCAGGATCTTTTAGCAATCACATTACACATGCACAGATGTACATCACTGTTATTGGTTTACACACAGTACATGCTCTTAGACAGGTGTCGTTCAGTCTTACACTGAAGCCCAACTGTGCAACAATCTGTATCTGGCACCCCTCGATAGAGCAGATGTGTTTGCCTATCACATGCAGTCTTTCTCTTTCATATTAACACTTGTTACACTGATGTAAAATTTTAATTAAGAATGGGAGGACTGTGTGATTTTGAACGATTACTGATCTCCACAATAGTGCTATGGAACTTTCCATGGTACTGAATCTCCTGCTATTTGAATTTCTGTGCTATGATTTTTCCTGGTGCTTTATTAATTCATAATATTTCAACAAGATGCATCCAGGCACAGATGTGGAAACTAGAATGATTCTGTAGACATTATTGTATTTATTAATGGTTCTGTCACTGGTGTTAATGCACCACACAGTTGCTGCTCCCACCTGATGGCCAAACTAAGGAACTGCTGCTACAGAGCAAAACGGTAAACAGCAGTAGCACAGCTTGTATTTAAAAGCTTGTTTGTCAATTTTGTCAAGCATATTGACTCTTTACATGAATCTATGGCTTGTAGTTATGCTTCACTAAAATGAAAAGAAAAGCTTACTAGCCATTTTCAGCATGGTCACTAAAGGACACTATTTAAAATTGCCTATGTTAGTATACAGACAACAAAATTTTGGATTTATTCGATTGATTTTCTTTCTGGTCAATACCTCGGTACATTTTCTGGACAAAAAAAGTGGTTAAGACAAATGAGTCTTGACCTAGCGTTTTGTAAACCCCCTCTTGATGTCCCACCGTCCCACCCCATGCTCAGCTGAGACACACTTTACACCTGATGTGCTGTATAATGAATGTCTAATTCGTGTAATTAGTCCATTAAGTATAATCCCAGCATATGTTGACCATGCCCTGGAGGCACTGTTCTCCCAGGTACTTCGTTTGATGTCGCCAAGAAGCAGCTAATTAATTTTACATGCATACTAATATGGGAGTTGCTATATGGGACAGCCCTCGTGTTTATCCTGCTAACCTTTGTGGGAAATGAACTGCATCCCACCTACAGCAAAATAGCCAAATGATTGTTTTCTAGATGCAGTATCTATTTGTGCTTCAATCATATTGCAGTTTTACATTACATTTAGATTGGGTAGGACTAGGTAGGAAAATAATAATATGCAAAATAAGTCATCCTCCTATCTGATACTTAATTGACATTCTTCTGAATAGTCATACCTTTCTATACAAGGTATGCCTCTAATTGCATTGCTGTCCATCACAGGGGAAGAAATCACCATAGCCCTCGATAATAAATTATAAGCTGTAGACAAATCCGTGTTAACTGCTTTTAGAAGTACATTTTACCATTATTATTATTATTATTATTATTATTATTATTATTATTAATATATTATTAATAATAATATACTAAATAATAATATACTAGAAGATTTTACATAACAATTTTTCATTGAAATTGTCAATGTTGTACAAAAACAGTAGAGAGATAGAGAGATAGATAGAGAGATAGATAGATAGATAGATAGATAGATATACTGTAGCATATCCCCAGAATGGTCAGACACTTGAACTGATGATTTTGTAATTTACTATAACTTAATAATAATAATAATAATAATAATAATAATAATAATAATAAAGACAATAATAATTATTATTATTATTTAATTTTCTGTTGTTTTTAATTACTAGCAGTAGTAGTAGTAAATATTCTATATGCTATTTTACTTTTCATCTTTTAATAAAATATTCTGAGCCTTGGAAAGTTTTGGAGCAGTTGCAGTGCTGTGTAATTAGGTGTTCCGTGCCTCTGTGTTGTCGGGTCCCTGATCTAGTCTAACCGCTCTGTCCTCGGGCATATGGGTGGTACAGAACGTCCCATCGCTGGTATGCCATCTGACGAGGTTTTCTTTGCTATCATTTGCCACATTACAGACCGAATATGCTCGCTCCTCTTTGAGCAGCATTTGTTGGCATTGTGCTGGCTTAGTGGCCATGGAGGGCAGACGTGTGAAAGTGGCTGTTTGATTCCCCTTTTCATCCCCGTGACCTTAAGCTTTTGTGTCCCGTCGCCCTGGGAATGTTACGCCTCACTACTCGACTTTGAGATGGTTGCAAGGAGCGCCTTTGTTTTTTTTCCCTCTTTTTTGGACGCACACAAAATTGTTATGGCCTACCCACAACACCTTCACACACACCCCCGCTGTATAAGATACTTAAGGCCGGAGTCCTGGTTCACAAGTGCAGCGCAGTTTGGCTTAGCGCAGCTTTTGTTCAGCGCGTACAAATGACCAAACTCACGCACGCATTGTACAGTTGATCTACTGCTGTTACCCCGATTCCCAAGTTCTGGGATGACGAATTGGAGGGGGTGTGCAGAAGAGTGGCAATTTTCAGGGTTGAGGCAAAGAATATCAAAACTTGAACAGAGGAAATAAAAGCAAATGGTTAAAAAGAGCAGCGATTGTGTAAATGTTGTCGTCAAAGTTTAGAGCATATCTGTTTTGTGTGACAGCTACTGTCTAATTTGGCTTTACT
>JAOUQY010000011.1:11234900-11246364 GCA_028566355.1 Doras micropoeus
ATATATATATATATATATATATATATATATATATATACACACTACATTTCTTTTTTTGTTGTTGTCTTTACCTTATTTTTATATTTTATTCTTGTATGTGGAACACCTACTGGTGCCTTTAATTTCCCCCAGGGGATCAATAAAGTATCTATCTATCTATCTATCTCTCTATCTATCTATCAGTTTCCATGCAATCCTCTTTACAGACATAGCCTACGTCTGCTGTTTTCCCCATTACCTTGTCAATGGTTTATTATTCTAAATATTTTCGTTACTAACTTTGTATGCACATGGATCCTGGTTTAATCAATTAATGATCAGCGGAATCCGCCAGTTTTCCAGGCTATCACTAGTTTATGAGACTGGGTAGACTGTGCGGCGCGTGAGAGCGGTGACATGGCGGGGGAATATTATATTTGCGGGAGGAAGCGTAAAGCCCGAGGAGACGTCTGACTGAGCCCCAGTGACACGCTGCTGTCACCGCTGTCTCGGAAGTGCTGTCGAGTCTCCGCTCTTCGTCTTCTTCCTCGAGCTTTTCTTTTGTTTTCGCCTCGCATTCAGAATAAAGCCTCGAGCCTGTGCGGCAATCACGCAGCGTTCACTTTAGAGCGCGCGGCCGATTCCGAGGGGAAGCGCGGCGGATGATGGGACGGCGGGGGGCGGGGCTTCGGTGCGAGGAAAGTGACAGCAGCTCTAATTGGCACTAATCAGCGCGCGCGCTCTCAGTGTTGCCGACAGAAGGGAAGAGTCGGTGACCCGCAGAAATAGATCCCGCCTCAGGGTCCGCGCGCGCTCTCTCTCTCTCTCTCTCTCTCTCTCACACACACACACACACACACACACAACAGTAGCACAGCAAATTTAACCGGAGTCTCTTTGGTCAATAACAGAAAGAGAGAGAGAGAGAGAGAGAGAAAGAGCCACGCTACACAAAATTTCCCATCACACATTTAAAAGGAAGTGCGTTCAGAGGAGCGCTACATTATTCTTTTTATTCTGGTTCACTCTCAGCTATCGCTTTGAATTACAGAGGAATCTTTGTTAAAGCGTGTGAGGGGGTAAGAATCAAAAATTCATCAGACAGAGTTCTAGATAAGGTGAGAGGAATGCAGGCTATTTTCGTGCTGGAACCAACATTTGCAAAAGTTCCACGTCCTTAAGCAATTATTAGCGGTGATAGTTTGACATGCCCAAGAGTTGTCAACAAACTGACTCACACAAAGCACAAAGCAGAAATAAAACAGAGCCTGCGGCAAAATTAACTGGGAACTAGGCCTATGAATTATGAATGGCTATCCATTACTGCAGTGAATGAGAATAGCAGCAGCAGCAGGTACAGGGACAACATTTCTAACATTTCTAGCCCAGGCTGAAGACAGAAATGAACCAACTAGACCAAAAAGAAAAGCGAGTCCTCAAATGTATGGATGTGCAATTGTATGGAAGTTCCAGAAAAACTGGTATACCAGTTAATTCTTGGTAGGTCCCCCAGGGGATCTTGGAGGGAACGTTGCACAGTCTTCATGCTGGTGTTTGCCGAGGCGCCAGCATTGAATTCAGATGTTACTAGAGGCAGTGATGCACACCTATCGCATGAAACGATTCTTGCCAGTCGATGCTGGTCACATTCACCCAGAGTCTTTTTACGGCCACACTGCTGTCTTAGTTTGAGGTTTTGCTGGAATTCCTGTAGTCATGGTTACACTCTTGAAATGTGAAAATCTAAACTTTGCTTCTACCTCTGAAATGCTATGACCCGTCTCACGAGCTCCAACTATTAAACCATGTTGAAAATCACAAAAACTTGCCATTCTCATGGCGGAAACAAATGTAGAAGCTTCCGTAGATGTCTGTCGCTATATATACACACTGGCGGACACAAGCAATGATGTGCATATGTGCCATTGCTATGTATTTTGCATAGGTTCCAGTATCAGTTTTTTCCAGTCCCTTTTTCAGACCAAATGGAGTTGTGAGTGCATGTTTTTTGGTGCTTGCTGTTATCAATACTGATACTGAGAGCATAATATGTGACCTGCTGTAACTCTGTACTGTATCTGTACTGTAATCGTTGTGTTAAGTCCATCACAAGTTTTCATCTAAATATCAGTTACATAACATTATTGTAGTAAAAAATTTTAAAAAAATGCTAAATCAAATGTTCTCATGCCTGTAATCAAAAGCATTAATGTCTGGAAATACAGACCATACTAGTTTCTAGTAAGATTTAGCAAGTTCTATTTTTTCTGTTGTTTATGGTACTAAAAGTTTCCATTTCTTTTCTCGGTGGTGGTTCTCTCAAATGTACATTTTTAAAAGCATTAATATGTAGGTTTTACCTAAATATATATGTAGTGTACCTTTAAAGCTTTATGTTGAATTGTAAAAGGTATGTATTGTCCATGTATGTTCTTTATACTGCCTGTTTGTAAAGGTAGTTAAACTATATCAACATTTCCAAGTGAAGGATAAATATCAATGGATTAAAACATAAGAGTACCAACCAAAGACGGGTATAATTTACTACTTTGTTTCTGAGAGTATAAACAAAAGCAAGTTAGTTTGGCCAGCTTTGGGAAGAGCAATTCATCCACAGTGGTTACTTTACATACAGTTATGGGTGGAAGGTTTGGAAGGCAGCTTGGTGGTGGTGGGATTTGAACTCATGACCTTCCAGTAGTCCAATGTCTTAAACACTGAGCTACCACTGCCCCTATTAAAGATGTAAGCTGCCCCACTGCCCCAGAAAAAAGAACAGTTCACAGATATCATTGAAAGCCCATTACTGCCATGACATTCAAGTCCATGATGAGTGTTTGTAAACTTCTGATTGCAACTGCACATATAGTACAGTATATTATGCATTGTTTATTTTGCAAATGAGTTGTAGCACGGTTTATATTAATTTATCCTGCAGATATTTTATTTTTGCAGTACAACATATTTTGCATAAAAACATAAAGCCAGTATTAGCAAATTAACAATCTCCCCTCAGGGAACCATCATTAATATTTTAGTCTTATCTAGTGCAATCTTGTTAAAAAAAAAAAATCCCGACCCATCACAATGCATTTCTTTAATCCACTAATTATAGGCTATACTATATGTGAAAGGACATTTTATATTTATGAATACAGTCTAGCTGATTTATTGGGGTATTCAGTGCTGTATGTTTAGCGATTGGAATATTCCCTCAAGTCATTTAAAAAAAACAAACAATGCTTTCCACATAAGAAACACTTGTGCAGAGTAGCTCTACACTCTTCAATAACAGTTCTGATGATGCCTTAGAAGAATTGTTTCTTGGTTTTTCTACAGGACCGTTTGACAGATGGATCTTAAAAGAATTATCGGTGCCACAGAAAAGTAAAAGAAATCAAAAAGAAATTATTTAGTGTTAAAATGATTCAAAATTGCTTAAGTAGATGCAAGTTCCTTAGCAACAATTCATTTTAACACGTGCAGATCTGTATAATGAATAGTTATGGCAAAAAAAAGTGGTGCTGTTAAGAACTAGCGAATTTAAAATGTCATTATATCACAACAGTTGTGTATAGCTGTAACAGCACAGCTGTGATATTACAGTAGTTCAAGAACTATGAATGGACCTCACAGTTTCACATTGTTGAAATTGTATGTGTGATGTTTATTTAGTACAAACCCCAATCCCAGAAAATTGGGACACTTTCTAAAAATGCTACTAAAACTGAACACTGTAATTTATTAAATTGCTTGAACATTTGTTTAACTGATAAAAGTACAAAGAAAACACTTTCAGTGTTTTCACTGACAAACCTAATTGTATTTTGTAAATATAAAAAAAACAATAGAACGTGAAGCCTGCACCACACTCAAAAAAGTTGGGACAGAGGCAAAATTAGACTTGAAAAGGTTATACGTAACACTGTTCTGCTTCCACAATTAGCAGTTTAACTGGTAACAGGTGAGGTCATCAAGATTGAGTATATAAGAAGCATCCCCCAATGACGTGGTCTTTGCAAGCGAGGACGGGTCATGGTGCACCACTTTGTTCCAAACTTCATGAGAGAATTGTCATTCAGTTCAAATGTCTCAGCACAAGATTGCAAAGAATTTAGGTCTTTCACCATCTACAGTTCATACCATCATGAAAAGATTCAGGGAGTGAGGGGAAATCCTGGGGAAGACCACCCAGACTGTTACCAATGAAAAGGGCAAAAACCAGCATCAGTTATGGCATGGGTGATCTGCCTATATGTGTGAACATACCGTTGATGCAAAGGCTTATACTGGTATTTTGAAAAGATGTCAAGACATCATGTCTTTTCCCAGGAATCCTGTGTCTGTTTCAGCAGGACAATCCCAGGCCTCATTCTGCACAAGCTACAACAGTGTGGCTTGCCTGGCCTGACTGCAGTCCAGATCTGTCACCTATTGAAATTGTATTGGAAATGAAGAGGAGAATCAGACAACAGTGACCACAGACTGTCGAGCAGCTCAAGTCTTGTATACAGGAAGAATGGCCAAAAAGTCCACTTGCAAAACGTGTCTTCAATTACCAAATGATTAAAAAGTATAATGAAAAGAAAAGGTGATGTGAGCCAGTGGTAGACATGCCTCTGTCCCAACTTCTTTCAGTCTGTTGCAGGCATCAATTTCTAAATTTGTTTATATTTAGCAAATAGAATTAAGTTCATCATTGAAAACACTGCAAATCTTTTCTTTGTCCTTTTGTCTGTTAAATAAAGCTTCAACTGAATCAACAAATTATGTATTTCAGTTTTTTTTTAGAAAGCGTCCCAACTTTTCTGGAAATGGTGTTTTGGAAATGTATTTTGGGAAGGAGTCTCCAGTCCCAGCGCTTTGTGATAGTCAGAGGTAAAGGTTGCTCTTCACTTTGCAACACAGGAATGTCTTTAGGATTGAGGGCTTTGGGGTTTCTTAATAACATTTCATGTCTTATTAGCTTCAGAAAGAGAAGCTGGTGATGAAATGGCTGTTTATAATGTAAGTTCCACAACATAAAATACAACTATAAACTGTAAAATAAACTAAAAACTGTTACAAATGTGAACAGATAAAGAGTAGTATGTCACTGTTGGTAAGTATGTTGTTAAGTTGCTGTGGTATAAGAGGAATAAAACACCTCAGGGTGTAATCAACTTTGGGAAAAGGGTGTAAGGTTTCATTGGCAAGATACTGTAGAATCTTCCAGATAGGTGTTACTTTAACCCACCTTTGGATTCCATTACGATGATCTGGAGTGTGAGCAGCAGCTGAAGAAGGAAAGCAGAAGAAAAGTCAAACTTCCTTGACAGGACTGAGACTCTGTGAATGCAAAGCATTTAAAGGCAGATTATTTTCTTTATGCAGCTACCTTATACAAGTGCCTTATACAGTGTCTTGAAAAAAACCCCTCCAAATTTATTTGTAGTAAATACACCATTTATTCACAAAGAAATGAGTGATCCATAACTACCTGATCTGACTACAAAGAGGATGATAGACAGGTCTGTGTAATTACTACTACTGTGTGTTACTAAGCAGAAAATGTAGACGATGATCACAACTGTCTTTAAAGCACGTTAACCAATATATATTCAACATTCCTCTGTTTAAATTTGCTTCTTTAAACACCTAGGAACTGTGATGCTCGATCTGTGGGGACCTGAAATAGCGTTTTCGCACACAGACGCACAGAGTCGAACCGTCTCCCTCAAGGTGTTTTTGTTTTTGTTCGTTTTTTTTTTCCTTTTTTTATTTCTTGTCAGCAAAAACACAAAATATATGCAGTTTGTTTTGAATTAAAAGTCCCTATAAATAAAAATAAACAAAGGAAGTAAACATTGTTAAAATCGGGTGGTGGAATTTGTTTATGTGAGTATCTACGTGTAGCATTGCTCTCCTTTAGGAATAAGGGCTATATAAAACTAAAATATGAGAATTATTTATTATAAATTCGCATATGTGACTTGTCAAAGGATTCTGATGCACTGATGTGTGACAGTGATTAGTGGGCATGGGTGTGAGTCTGCATTTTAATATTACAAAACAGTATCTAAAAAAATGAGATGAAAGTGAGACGTGTGGAAAAAAAGGCTAGTGCATAGCATTAGTGGTCGTCTCATGTGTAGTGGTCTTAGTTGTGTAGATATGTAATTGTTCTACATGCCTCCAAGATACACAGAGAAGAGGTTTGAAGTCCAAAAGGTACAGTGATGTTTTGCATATGCGGCGTCCGTCAGGCTGGGCAGCAGGGAGGGGCTGTGCTCTAGTTACTGATCCTCTCACTGTCTGCCAGTCATTGTGTTTATCATTAAAATGAACTCCTTGTTCCATTATCCATGAGGGACCATCAATAATGTGATAATGGAAGCCCTTCAATAGCCTTACTTCGGTCAGGTCTGACAGAAACCTCCCGACACCACAAAGGCTCAAGACCAGGTAATTACCACTACATACCACATGCTTGTTCCCTGAAGTGGTCTCGTTTTTATGTATAATTAGCTCAAACATGGCAGGCTGTGTCTTTGATGACGGGGGTCTGAAGAGGACTGGTGTCACACAGGAAGAAAACAGATGGCGATATGCTAAAGCATCATGCCTACATCTTCTCTCTTGTTGTGAATCTGGGCTGCACCACTGTGTTTAACTGACTGTTCAAAGCTAAAATTGTACAGTGTCGAGACTGAGAAAAAATCACATAGTGACGAAGAGCTGGAGTCTTTTTTAAGAGTTGCAAAGAAGAGCAGATATCAGATCTCATTTTCGTCCATTTTTAATGGTGCGCTTCCTATCTGCCAGATACCGGCGTACAAATGTCTGTAAGCCATGCTCTAGCTGGAAAAGGCTTTGCAGAGCGCTTTGAAATGGAATGTAAGCATACATATATTTATTTTTATAGGTTAAAACTACCGGAGGAATGTGCAGTCTGTCTCTGGAATTAATGAGAATACTGTACTGAAGTGAGAATTAATGGGAAGAAAGCAGCAGTTTGGGGATCATTAGGGTGTGTTCGAATCGGAACTTGCAGTTCCTCGGAAACTAAGGATGGTTTCCTCAACTCGAGTCAAATCAACATGGCCGCTCTGATTTCTACAGTAGTACTGGTACTGGAGTGCCAGGAAAAAACTGGTACACCAGTTAATACTTGGTAGGTCACCCACAGGATCTTGGAGGGAACATTGCACAGTCCTCACGCTGGTGTTTGCTGAGGCCCCAGCATTGAATTCTTAGACATTGAGGCAGTGCTGCACTCCTGTCGTGTGAAACGATTCTTGCCAGCCGACACTGGTCACGTTCACCCAGAGTCTTTTTACGGTCATAATGCTGTTGTAAGTTCGAGGATTCGCCAGAATTCTTGTTGTCACAGTACAACCTTAGCTTCTACCTCTGAAACGCTATGACCCATCCGTCTGTGTTTTTTCCGCTCTTTAGAGATTGAATGCATAGATGTCCAAAATGGTGTAATTCCCAGTTTAGTCGATCGTTCAACAGCTAATGAAAGCACCGCATACCTGAATACTGAGTACCTTATTCTTATTTAGTGCTTATTTATGAATTTTACAGATGCTTCAATGTTCAATCATTCTTGACACAAACATGTTTGGTTGAAGATTAAATACTGAATACTTAAATACTGACTACCATTCTATAGCAGTCGATAGATTGAATTGCTTTCCTACAATTTGTTATTCCATGTCAGTATAATCATGACTTCTTTATGTTCCAGCACTGGTGCAGAATCAAACATTTGCCTACTAAGGCTAGTTTTTCCTACTTGGATCTACAGCAGGACATGTGGGATGCTGCCTCTGTTTAGCGGATCTTAGCACCTCTCTTTCCCTGTTCTGTTCCACTCACAGAGATGAAATATTCACACTAATTGTCGAGAAACCCTGAATAAGGGACAGACTATCAAATGAAAGGAAACTGTCAGGGAAGCTGTCATTAGAGACGTGTTGAATCTGAGATATTGCAGCTTTCTTTTTGATATGCCTGTGCCCCGTGCAGTCCTACTGTGCCTCTGTTTCCATTAAAACATATTTCTAATGAAGGGCCTTCGCCAGGGAACCGTCACTCTCCATCAGTCACTCGGCCCTGACTTGCTGACCTGTTCCCTCAGGCACCACCCGGAAACCCCTGATTCTTCCCCCCTCTCTCTCTTTTTTCCAATAATACTTCAAAAAGACTGCACAGGGGTGTCAAAGTTTGTGTTTTGATCCACAAAAGACATGCACAGAGTCAGTGATTAAAAATGTGGCAATGTTACTAAGTAGGTAGGAAGGGATAAAAAAATAAATCACTCTTTGACTTATGATTTGTGGTGTCTTTAAAAGAAGAATGCAAGTGGAACACACATGAATAAATAAAATTCACAAGAGGATGAATCCTAATAATATGCCACCAAAATCATATTTTAGTAAGTTACATACGAGACATCATTTACTCACCAACTCCCAGTTAAGTGTGGATCAATCCATGTTTCCATAATCCATAATTGACTTCAGTCTTTAAACTGGAAATACTAACACACTAACACTAATAGTAAACATTGGATAGCCGGGCTCTGCTCTGAATTATGGGACAAACAAATATCCAAATATTCAGACTGTCAGCACACCAGTAACACTCATGATGTGAATATAGAATCATGTCAATTACCAGTCATCAAGACGCATAAACCAATAGTCAAGTGTGTTTTGACTGCTTATAGTCTGGATATGTGCACGCAGTAATGATTTCCTACTTGTGCATTTTATACACTGAAGTACCAGAAAAACTGGTACAGAAGCCTATACAAAATACATAGCAACACCACCTATGCATGCCATTGGTTTCATCTGTCAGTGTGTATATAAAGCGATAGATATCAGTGGAAGCTTTTTTCCACTGTGAGAATGGCAAGTTATCACGATGTTGCGTGTGTCATAGCATTTTGGAGGTAGAAGCAAAGTTTGGATTTTCACATATGAGCATTTCAAGGGCGTTCAACAGAAAAACGAGTCTTGCCAGCCGACACTGGTCACGGCCGCACTGCTGTCGTAAGTTCTACGATATTCAGACTGGATAATCAGTCCCTGGCAGCTACCAGCTGAAGAGCTCTGATGGAAAGCGTGTTTAATCCTCCTCTCTGGGAAGCCCAGGACACAGAGCCAGTAGCCATTTGAGAAAAGTGCTGGCTCAGCATCTGTGTATATGTCCCAGGGCACTGCTTTGATCTGCTGTACCTCCAGACATCACCTTGAGGTAAAGCTGTTCTCATTGGCTCGATGGCCCATCAACCTCGGCTTCCCCCGTTTTATGAGCTGCAGGCTCATCTGAAGTAGCCAGGGAGCTTTTTAAGCTCATAAACGCTACAATAAACATATGTATATTGCACTTACGCTCTCCAACAAGGGAAAAATGATTGCGCGCGAGTCAGTGCACAGCGTGAGGATACGTCTGATGCTACCTATCGGATGGATTTTCTCTCACGTAGATGAAGGGTTTATAGTCGCCGGCTTACAAGACAGCGGTGCGTCTCAGAGTTATTAGTGTGATTGTAGAAAGCATTTGAACTGTGATTAACCGTGCACAAAAATGACAACTTTTACAAAAGTGCCAGTTAACTAGCCACATGAAAATGGCATGTGTAAACTGCTGTCTGTCTCAGGTATGTCTCAGGATCACCTGAAACAGTCGTTATTACTACATGAGCCACCTGCAGATGATGAGGCTTTAAACTGGTTAACAAAATCGTTGCTCACTTTGCACACTTTGTAGCTCTGCTTGTCTTACGGACGAAAATGACTCAGAAGAGCACTATGGAAAATCAGTAATATTTGAGATAATACATGTTCTGACAACTGACCTAAACCTACACAAACATTTATAATTGCTTAATCTAGTAGGACTTACCTCCCATTTGGTTAGTTTTACCGTCCTGTTGTCCTAATACCTGAGACAAGTGCATAGGTTTTTGTTGAAAGGGTCCTATGAAGGCTTTAATGTTACACATCAAATGGCAAAAACAAAATCACTTTAATTCAGGTTCAGAGAAAATAGAAATAGTGTTGACTTTACTGTTATGACATCACTGTTTTTCAGTGTTTCACAGGGTGTCCCATAAGTCGCCATACATTAGGGAAATTGTAGCTAAATATACCTTTATTTACAAAATATTCATTACAAAATGTAACAAAATATTTACCAAATATTGTTGGTGTATTAAAATATGAAATATAAGATAAAATATAGCATGAGTTTGTTAACTGTTCCTACGTATGGAGACTTTGGGGACACCTTGTAGTAGAATTAAATTCAGGGATTGAGAAAATCTGTCATTTCAGTATTCATTAATATCTTGTAAGTGGAAACATGAAACCCAAGTTATTCATTGTCACTAGGTAACAATGTAGATCAGCCTGAAAAGCGAGGTACATGACCTAATGTAAAAAAAAAAAAATTGAAACAAACAAAATTGACAAAAGTGCTCTTTGTCAACCGACGCCTGTTAGAACAGGATTACTTATCGTCCTATGAAAATGAGCTTACCCCATCTCATTGTATTCTAAGCACCAAATATATCAATCAAAATGCAACCCGTTTTTCCATTGGACACTACGGAATGACTGTTGCATGAGGATGATCTCGGTCACAGAGCTCCACATTAGTGCGTTAAGCTTTTTATTATTCATAATATCATATGAAGAATTGTGGAGGATCCCCTGTGTTAAGGCAATATTCTGAATTCTTACAGGTACAAACAGATTTTTTTTTCCCCTTAGTGGACTAATTAATACCAGGTCCTCTTACCTCTGCCTGGCTCGCCACTGACATTTGGTTCATGCTTGAGTGGCTAGCTGACTGATTTCCATCTCTTGCATGAAGATGTGACTGAGCAAGCGCGTGTGTGTGTGTGTCTACCGTATCGCAAGGACAACAGGAGACAGGCCTGCCTTTAGGAGATGGTATTAAGGTAGCATGACAATCATGGATTAAAGACACTTTCAGCCAATCCCACCTTCCTCACAGGTTAGCGGTTCAATGGCAAATGCAAAAATTCCCACATGAATACACATGAATTGGCTGCTGGCGAGTATAGCTCTGAGTTAGACTTTACATTACTTGAGTTTTATACATTATTCATGTTATTATATATATATATGGTCTGTATAGTAGCCAGGTTATAGGACACAAAAGATGTACAGTGTGTTCGGTTATGAAATATGAATTTACTGACAGAACTACTACTACTACTACCACTGAACACCTATACAGACTGCAAAAGCCCATTTCAGGGAGGTAGCACCAACAAAAACCCACCCTGCAACCCTAACCCCATGACCCCAAACAGTTGACCTCCAAGGTTTTTTATTATATTATATTATATTATATTATATTATATTATATTATTCAACTTGTGTAGGGGGGCGGGGGGATTGTGGGGTGGTGGTGTTGGATTGTATCCTGCCCACAAGGAAAACTGTTAGGTCTACTTAGC
>JAOUQY010000011.1:11283188-11293625 GCA_028566355.1 Doras micropoeus
TGTTTAGTAATATATTCAAGCCAGTGAGGTCTTGCCAGGAAGCTCAGTTTACAAAAATGGATGGCGGTGTAATAAAATTCTAGTGATGTACTCCAGTCCAATACTGATCACTACTGGGGCGATGGATTTCGTATTATGTCGTATAAGATGATCCCAATAAGAACACTCTTGAGATTTTACTCCAATATTTTGGACACTGCCAGAACAGTGTTGTCCACAGTGGCACTGAATTGGCTCCTGCTGATCGTGCCACAGATCCAAGAATGCAGATCTCAACTCACGACCAAAGTCTTGACTTTGAAAAGATTATGATATGTGATTTCAGTCTTTTAATCTTACAGATTAAAGACATAGCCAGCTTTATTCTGTGAAAACGTGTCATTTTGAGTGACTCGTCAGCCAGCTCAGGTACTGAGAGGATCAGGTCTCTATCAGGTATGTGTTATCACTCAGAGGGCTTCTGGTATCAGTAGCGTATCAAAAAAAAGCAAGGATCAATGAGAACAGGACAGTTTAATTACATGTCGACAGGTGTAAACACTTTGTTTTCTGTAGTATGAAACCTGCCAAGGATTAATACATTTCCCATGAACTGTTGCAGAATGATGGAGTGACTTTACCTTTGTAGCATGGCCCAGAGCTCTTTTATGGTGGGCGCCAGAGAGAATTTATCAAAAACATCTCTGCAAAATTGGCCCGGGTCTGTCACAGGAGCCTGATCCCTGTGCAGAAGAGCTGCATTAGTGAAGAAAAACAACTGACCAGCTCAGTCTAACTGACAGGCAGCCTTTCAGTCTAAACCAAGCCAAACTAATGTCTTATGTCTAGCTATGCGACACTAGGCTGCCGTGCGACATAACATTCACTATAATGAGTATAAAATCCTTTACTAAATAGTTCATATATCTTACCACTTCAGCTCCATGTCCGTGAACACAAACACGATGTTAATGTCAACTCAAAAACAACTCCTTTCCCCCACACAAACGCGATTTCTACTTCTTACGTAGTAAGCGTGTTTTCTACCGGTTCAAACAGTGCAACGCGGAAATGTGACCGTGTAGAAACAACGAATTTAGTTATAGTTCCACGCAACAAGCAGCTCCGTTTATTCTCCATTCACAATAGATTAGGAAAACTCCTGGCAAAAATGATGAAATCACCACACTTAGAGAATTTCAATTCAATTTTCACTCACCTTTTTTTTTTTTTTTTTTTTTTTTTTACTTCACAGCAAATAAACAAATGCAATGACACAAAACCATTGCTGTTTAATCGCTGGACATTCTGGATTCATGAAACACAACATAGCTCAAACAAAGTAAATCAAATTATTTTAAGTAATGGCATATTTTGTTCCAGATCAAGTGGAGGAAAAAATATGTAATCACTCAGTGTTGAGGTAAAAAAAAAAATGGAATCCTCAAAATAAAAAAATACAAAAATAAAAATCATAATTAGTACTTTTGTTGCTCCTCCTCTGGCCTGAATTCTTTGAGGCGGGGCTTTGCAGCATGGAGCTTTGTCATGGACGAGTTTTTTAGATTTCCACCATAAATCTTCAGTCTTGAGTTTTGGATACTGTGCTGACCATATCTTTTGAATTGAAATGTTAAAAAGCTTTAACACTCTTTTCTCTATGGCAAGATGCATCACCATCCTGATAAATGACTTCATCATCACCAAACGTATTTTCTATCGATGAGAAAAGTGTTGAGGCAATGATTGCCATCCTTCCTGGTCCTTTTCCTGACACGCAGCCCCATATCATAAATGAGTGAGGAAATCCCATCCTTTTCTTCAGGCAGTCATCTTTATATGTTTCATTAGAACGACACCAAAAGTTCCAGCGTCATCACCTTGACCGCCGAATATCACTTTCATCCAATCGTCCACACTTCATTTCTTCTCTTTAGCCCACTATAACCTTGTTTTCTTCTGTGTAGGTGTTCATCCGATATCTTGCAGTTCTGTCACAAACATTGGCTCCTGTTTCCACTCTTTTGTTTTTCATTTGTTTTGTTTTGCATTTTTTATTTTCTTAGCTTGATTTGTGTTTTCTATCCTGTCACTTTGACATCCTCCTTGGTCTACCTGTATATATTCATTTTGTTTATACTTGCACCAAATTTTAGACACAGCTGACTGGGAACAACCAACAACTTTAGCCCCAGTCTGCTGGATTTCCTTCTTTAAGGAATATATCATTCCTTCCATTGTTTCAATTGTCAGCTCCCTTGTAGGGGCCATGTTTTCGTTAACAGCTCGTTAAGGTCTGTACACACTCTCTTTTAACTGCTTATTACTTTGCATTTTTAGACATGGGCTGGTGTTTGTTTTAATTGTTTTAATATCATAATTTTTTTCCTTTCCTTGATCTGGAACAAAACATGCCATTAATTCACATCATTTGTTTGAGGTATGTTTCATGTGCCATATCTTTGATTTGTCTCTGTGCTATGAAGCAAATGTAAGTGTGCTGATTCCATAATTCTTGACGAGGGTTGTATTGTCATCTAGTTTGCATTACTAATGAGCTCGAGTCAGTTCAAGTGTGTTTGGTCTTCAACAAAAATGGACTATCTCTATTTGAAACCACTTATCAGTATTATATCATAACTGAAGAGATGTCAAAAACATTTCGACTCATTCCTTCATCTTCAGTAAGCACTTGGTCCTGGTCAGGGTTTGAGGTAGAGCCACAGTCAATTCCAGAAACCCGTCTGGAAAATACTCAAGTAATCAATTACAGTATGTAAGAATTTTTGGAATATTTTTTATTTCATTCCGTTCAATATTGAGTATTATGACTTTAAATTTACCACAGAATAATCTTTTACTTTATTTTTTTTACTTTTTAAGTACTACCGTACTTAACAGAAAGCTCAAATATTGCAAACAAGTAGCATAATCGAATAAACAAACAACATTTTGAATGTAGATACTTTCACCCAAGTAGATTTTTGGCTTCATACTTCTGTTGTGAAATTAGTCCGATGTTAACTTTTGTTAACTATTAGTTTTCCTGTATACTCCTGCTTGGAATACTGTGTGCTACATGGGAATAGACTCAGTTCATCACAGGGTGCCATGTACACACATACATTTACACTTTCACCAACCTACCAGCATGTGTCTGCGAGGCGTGAGGAAACTGGAGAACCCGAAGGAAACCTGCATGGATATGTGCAGAAACACTTTACAGGCAGTAACCCAGGTTCAGGCTCAGGCTGAGGACCCTGGAGCTACCAGGCAGCAATGTTACCTGCTGATCTACTGTACTGGCAATTATTCCTACTTTTATTCAAATATCCTTTCAAGGGGCGACACAGTGGGTAGTGCGGTCGCCTCACAGCAAGAAGCATCCGGGTTTGAATCCCGGGCCAGGCCAGGGTTCTCCTTGTGTCTGTGTGGGTTTCCTCTGGGAGCTCCAGTTTCCTCCCACAGTCCAAAAGACATGCAGTCCGGCGAATTGGAGATACTAAATTGCCCCTAGGTGTTTGTGCGTCTGTGAATGTGTCCTGTGGACCTGTCCAGGGTGTTTTCCTGCCTTCTGCAGGAGTAGGCTAGGACAGGCCACAGCACCTTCAGCGAGCCAGTCGAGGATAAACAGCTTAGATAATGACTGAATATCCTTCCAAAAAAATCACACAGTAAATAAGAGCCAATTACAAGCGGTAAATTTTATTATGGGATAACAGCACATAAAGCACATCTAAAATCGATGTGTCCAATGCACTTTTAATAAAGGTAATATTAAAGGTACAGTTTCTAAGTACAATATAACAACATTCATATTAGAATGAAAAGTATTTAAAAGACAACATTAAATTTCTTATTTTTCTTTACAGCTGTATTTACAAAATGAATCAAAATACTTAATTTTCATATTCAAGAATCAGACGAAGAGAAGGAGCAAAACTATTATTGTGAAGATACTACCTCCTAAATAGAGTTCAAAAGAGCTGGATAAAAAGGTACATGATCATCTCTCCCCACGGTTAGATCAGTAGCAAACATGATGTAAAAATTTGTGACAACCACAAACTTGTCTTGGCATTTTTCCCCTCCCCGTGTATATGCTGCTGTGTGCGGAGTAAAACCCAGTCCCCCTGCGAGCTCACATTTAACACAGGACAGGAAAGAAATCCAGATGTGTAGTATGCATTTCTTACATACACATGTGATTACTCAAAATACAATGCATTAGTCATTTGTCTACGATAACGAACAGAAACCCTAGGTATTGTAAATAGGGGGAACACTTAATGGATTGTCTATTGTCCTTTACAAATGCGCAAAGCAGGGTATGAAAATAACCATTCAGAATGCATGTGTTACCATTATTCCACGAGGTTATATTAACGTCAGCAGAAAAGAAGGAAAAGAGGAAAGGAACAGTTGACTGTGCACTGCAAGAAGAGCGTGCCAAATGAAACGGACGTAACGACAAGCGGTGGAAAAAAGGTTCACATGGTCATAAAACAAAAGTACAGGACAGTTACATAAAAAGACGTGAAGAGTTCGGAAAGAATTCACCTACATGTGCAAATACATGACCATTTGACTACAGTGAACAGTGAAAGCTATGTCATTTCTGCATCCTGGACCACTGAGAGGCACTCAGTGGTGTTTATTGTGTATTATTGCGAGGATAGCTCTCATACTTGCTACAGAGAAAATGAAATAATTTAGCAAATACGGACTGACAATTGCAATCTTTTGCGTCACGTTTAACACTTAACCCACAGTGTGTGTGCACCAAGTTTCATTATTGACAGTGATGTCGTACGCGTTAGTGCAGAAAAATAAATAAGTTTGGAGCTGTTGTCTAGGCTAAGCGACAAATAAAGAGAACCAAAACGAGGCTGCCGATAATTCTGTCATCCAGTAGGCTATGTGCTCTCTTGTATCGTGTATCTAAAGACTTTCTCCAGCGTAAGATTTCGGAGAGAAGTACCAGTAGGCGTTGCATTTGCGAAATCGAACAGCTACAAGTCTAGCCAGTGGTTCTCACAATCGAAAGGATCAACACAATACTGCTTTTCCTTAGCTTAAATGCTTCTCTTTTTTTTTTTTCTTTTTAAATCATGACAAATCAGAAAGGCGACGTTGAATAATAGCGTCTTAATTAGATGATACCGCTTTTACTTATAGTCTTAAAGTGAGAAGGAAACAAGAGCGCAATCCCGAGACTAGCACACTGATACAGGTACTTGCTGGGGATTTAAAGTACGTTTACCACTATCGTTATTCTTTATCATTATCCTTATCTTTTATTGAGTCCTAATATCAAGAATGCATCAATACTTAGTGAAATGAACGAACTAATCGAGTGGCCTTGTCTATGAATCGAGAGGTTTTTTTTTTTTGTTGTTGCTCACGAAAGTAACTTACCTAGCACCACACGTCAGTTTAACACAAAATTAAATGTCAGCACGCCCTACCGCTATCAAACTAACTCTAAAAGAGAGAAGTATACTAAAAACAGAGATACTGTACAGCATGATGTATCCAATAAACAGATAAATATTTGCACTGAGTAGGTCTTAATAGCAGTATTTTCTTTTTCTTTTTTTTTTTTTTTACCTATACAGACAGATGTTACAAAGTTACTTTTATACATGTGATCAATAATAACATTAAATAGAGTGAATTAAAAGCAGAAAGCTGAGGGGGAGGGAGAAAGAGAGGGAAATCAAGCTGTACAGTTTACAGGCCATATGAAGTTCTTAGTTCTCCACCTGGGAACAGAACTAGTCAAATATACAAACAAAACAAAACAAAAAAAGAGAGGGAAAAAAAAAAAGAAACAACAAAACGTGATAAATAAGAGGTGTATTTACATGCAGGTGTCCAAAGCCTATGCACAAAGATGAATAATAATAATAATAATAATAATAATAATAATAATATACCATATATATTATTGCTTGACATTCGATTATGGCTAAAGTTTTTTTTTTGTTTGTTTGTCTTTTTTTTTGTCTTTTGCTCTATATTCTAAAACATATCTCACTTTATTAGCTGTGCTTCTGGGATAAAAGGTCACATTTCGAAAAAAAAAAAAAATGCAATGAAAATGATCGGTAGTCTATACATCTTAATAACACTTTCACCTTCAAATCAAAGCGGCGTCGCAAGCATGACATCACACATTATTACCATGTTTTAGAACATGGTGAATATTATTATTAAAATGGCTTCTGGCAGTCTAAGTGCCCTCACTAAGAAAGAATGACGGAGTTGTTACGATGGTACAATGTAAACTCGTTCGGCGGTATTCGTGACTGCATAGGCCCGTCAGTGGCAGAGTTGCATAATGTAGGTGTGAGTGATTTGAATAAGATAATGGCGTGCACTGTGTCATGCTTGTCCAGCCCGATGGATGTGTTCAGACCTGCTACGAAAAGTGTGTAACACCTGGGAAAACGAAGATATCCACATACCGTTTCCTTCACCAGCTGACCCTGCTGCTCCTTATCTACTTTTTTTTAAAGCCTTGTCTGGGGTTTCACACACACACACACACACACACACACACAAACACACACACACACTCATATTGCTTCGTACAAAATTAAAAAGAGGGTAGAAAGATCTCAAGACACTGTTTCACACACAAAATACAACACACACCGTGGAAACGTTCGATGCTCAACTGGATCTTCCACAAGCAAGAGTATTTATCTGTACACTGACACGTCAATACCACAAATCCAGAGATGGTTCAGTACGTTTGATTGAAAAAATAAATTTGTCCAAAGTTTCTACTTTACAGCCTGTATTGCTTTTAATACCTAAAACAAACTACACTGACTAAAAAAAAAATCAGTACAGTTTTTTTTTTTTTTTAAATGGTGCAAACGGGTATCGTTGTAATCAGCTAGGACACCACGATATGGATCAAGTAGACTGAAAAGAACAGAATTACAACAGTCTTCTGCGTATCAAAGCTTGTTCAGAGGGAACTCCACAGCAGTGGCTACCCTGTCGAAACCCGTATTAGGAACACACTACGCACTCCTGGCTCATGGGCAGAGTCTGCTAGTGGAGATAATCCTACAAGAGGTATTTGGCACATAGATTAGTACAATATGTGGGAAAGTTACACTAAAAGGGGTGACCTTATAGCTCATTGCTTGTTTTTGGATGATGTTGGACCCTGTTGGTAGCATAACGCGAGTGCATCTCTGTTCTGTTCCGAGATGTGTAGGGTTTGTTCCGGATGATCGACCTTACACACTGACCAGAGAAGTACTTCTTAAAAAAAAAAAAAAAAAGAGAAAGAAACCTCAACAAGCTGAACAAAAACGACGGTAAAAGTTAGGTTGCTACGTTACAGAAACGGTCTGCCGCAGTACTTTTAGTCAAATGTTCTCCCTGAGCGTTTGGTATTTAAGTTCACGCACTGCCAATTTCTAATGTTCTGCTGGATTGTCCTTCACAGACTTGATGAATGTTTCTGTGTAATTTCAACATCTCTGGCCAGCAACAATCAACCCACTACGCCAACCTTACATCCCTACTCCAACACGTTCTCTATGGTAATAAATGTCAGCTTTAATTTTAGTGTGTTATACCGTAATGTCGTTTAATGAGCCGTACTGACCCCGGGAACATAACTGTGGTGTAGATCTAATATGAGAATGCGGGTACGGGAAATAATGGACGGCAGGACCAATCATCATCATCATCATCATCATCATCATCATCTCATAAAAAAATGAAAGTTAACTGAGTCAAACAGAGTTAGAAGTACAACTCTTCCCTGAGGAAAATACATCGTATATTGTATAAGGAGCATCATGAGAAGGTGGGGGAGGGGATAGAAATGACGACAGAATTACTAAGGACTAGCAGAAATGTTTGTTCGTGGGATATCGGTGTGCTGTTACTGTGTAAGGTGTGCAGCTTAGAATAGTCACATTATAATTTCACTGGAATGTTCTGTGGACTCGACAAACTGCTATGGCACGCGCGAAGGGCTTAGACAATCAGACACAATAAATATGCGTTCAGGGAAAAAAAAAAAAAAGCACTACCGTGCACTACTGTTTGACGAGACAAAAATCGAATTATTGCAGGAGTAAGTGCTTCATAATCTCACTTTCTTTCTCTTCCCTCTCCGTCTTTCTTCAGCTTATGCACTGTACATTAGAAAAATAGAAGTTTTACTACCAGACAAGGCTTTGAATACGTTTCTGATTCTTCAACTGTCTCTGTACTACCAGTACAGCTGGGCAAAGGCTGTTACAGAGAGGCTGTCGGAGAACCAAAGCCTCAAACTCAAATCTCTCTGTTCCACAAAAGCAGATGGCGCACAATTAAACGGGAACGTCCGCGTGCTCTGTCGTTAATCGTAAAACGAACGCTCGAGCCACGCGTGAAGCTGCTGAGAAGCGCTGTGGGATCTTCACCACTAGATGGAACCACTGACTAGCTCCTAACTGGTGCCGTTTCTTATCCTTCTTATACAGATGAATGGAAATGATTGAACTATTGTGCTTGACATTTGTGCTCATAAGGGCCATTAAGTAAACACTTAACAGAAAAATCAAGCCTGCTGACGTGCCGTAGCATCACGCTGGGGTAAGACGAGGTGAGACGTGGATTGGCAGTGTTGTAGAACATGCTGATGGAGGGTCAGGTTCAGCCTTGCCCACATTTCTCATTCCGTACAGCGCTAAACCAGATCCGAGCCAAAAACCCCGATGCAACTCTATACACCTCTCTGGCAGCCTTTACCCAGCACTGATCTTATCCTTATGCACTTGCTCTCTCTCACACGCAAAAACACACACACACACACACACACACACACACACACACACCCCTCTGTAGGAGCTTCCAGCATGTAGCCTCTGTAAGTCGGTGGTTTTTTCGCTTGTATTTCTGTTTGCACATGCAACACATCACTAGGTAAATATACAAGTCTTAAATTAAAGAAAGGTGCAAATAAAAGTGCCTTATCAATTTTGACAATTAGGAATAGTCTAGCTACTAATATCATACATGTTATTTAAAATAGATTCTATAAACATTAATTTTCTTTTCTGTATAGTAAGTACTTATGACCGTATACCCTGTAGCACATTAGAAAACGGGTGGAATGGACCCTTGCGCTGTGGCAGCGTGCTCAGTTAAACTGCCAGCATCTGTCCAGAAGAAAGGATTTAATAGCAGATGGCCTTATATGATCTCACTAAGCAACCACGGTGGATGAAGTGCGACAGCTAAAAGTAACTGCATTTTTTTTTTTAAAAACTAGAATTACCAGAATTCTACTTATTTTTTCTTCTTTCTTCTCTTTTTTTTTTTAAACGATTGTCCTTAGAAAGGCGTCAGTTTCATGTCACCCCATGCAGATGGCTCCATTCCACATGCCCCAAGCTTTCTCTTTCTCTCCTTCTCTCTCCGTCTCTTTCACCCTCTCGTTCCTCGTCTGGCTCTCGTCTTTTGACCTCTTTTACCTCTGGTTTACGTTCTGAGCAGCAGCCTCTCAGCAAAAGACTGAAAGAGCAGAGAGGTGGCTAAACCTCTGGACTTCGGCTCTGGACTTGGAGGGTGTATTAAGTAACGGCTCATCGATTTCCTTTTTTAATTTTTTTTTTTAATTAGACCAAACTACATGTTTTTCCAGAACGAATGGCTGCCTTCTTTGAAGAATTTATAGGACGCTTTGTAGGAAACACCATTTCTGGTGATCATTTAAAAGAAAAAAAAAATCGTCATTGGACCATTCTGGAGTTGTATGCATGAGTGCTTCAGGATGAGCCAGAAAGAGAGAGAGAGAGAGAGAGAAAACATCTCCTTGTCTTTTCCCCTGGGCCCTCTCAATCCCACTTGTGTCAAAAAAGGAGGGGATAAACCTCACAAAATCGAACCTCCAAATAAAAGTCATCTTGCTGAGCCCCCCCTCCTGAAGGAAAACAACAACAACAAAAAAAAAAAAAAAAAAAAAAAGAAAAGGAAATTGTGTGCAGCAGGTTAGCTGTCCTGTTTTGTGTTTGTGTTGTGTATAGGTGTATGTGCAGGGCACTGGTAAAGTGTCTTAGATTCATGCTCGACATTCCCCATGGTGTTTGTGGCCCCGCAGAGCAGGGCGGACGAAGGGGCCGCTACCCGTCCACAGGCATGGACTGCTCAAAGTCTGATCCAAAGAGCTCCTTGTATAAGGGCGGGAAGTGGGTACGTACAATGTCCGGGTATATTGCTTTGAAAGCCGTCAGCTTCTCTGTATGCCTGCTGCACAGCGCTCGCAGGGTCGACACTTTGCATATTAACTGCAGAGAGAGAGAGAGAGAGAGAGAGAGAGAGAGAGAGAGAGAGATAGGGGAGGGGGGCAGAGAGCAGAGAGAGGTCTGTTATTGGGATTCAGTAGGGAAGTTCAAATATGGAGAGGAGAGGAAGAGGAGGGTCACCCCAGTCTCTTCA
>JAOUQY010000011.1:11356728-11368021 GCA_028566355.1 Doras micropoeus
CACTCACTCACTCACTCATTCTCTCATTCCTTCCCTCACTCACTCACTCACTCACTCTCTCTCACTCATTCTTTCACTCACTCATTCTCTGACTCACTCATTCTCTCTCTCTCACTCACTCATTCTTTCACTCACTCATTCTCTGACTCACTCTTTCTCTCTCTCACTCACTCACTCACTCATTCTCTCACTCATTCTCTCACTCACTCAATCACTCACTCATTCTCTCACTCACTCACTCACTCACTCACTCACTCATTCTCTCATGCCTTCCCTCACTCACTCACTCACTCTCTCACTCATTCTTTCACTCACTCATTCTCTGATGCACTCATTCTCTCTCTCACTCACTCATTCTCTCACTCACTCACTCACTCATTCTCTCACTCACTCACTCACTCACTCTCTCACTCACTCACTCACTCATTCTCTCATTCACTCACTCACTCACTCACTCCTTCTCTCATGCCTTCACTCACTCACTCACTCATTCTCTCACTCACTCACTCACTCATTCTCTCACTCACTCCTTCTCTCATGCCTTCACTCACTCACTCACTCACTCACTCACTCACTCCTTCTCTCATGCCTTCACTCACTCCTTCACTCACTCACTCACTCACTCCTTCTTAGCTCTCTGGAACAGCACAGTGGCGGCTGCAGCAGGCCACAGAAAGAGCTGGTGTTAATGAGCCCAGCTGCCGCCAATTCAATAACAGGAGGCCTATGGAAATGTGCTGTGTAGATGCTATAAGGGCCTGGATTTCTGACAGTGGTTGAAAACTGCTGAACTGCTTTAAATGAAATGGAAATCCATGCACAACCAAGAACACCTCACATATTTCTGAATGCATCCCTGCAACTGCTAACACATTATTCATTATTCCTAGGTGTTAACACAAACTCATCTTAAGATCTCTACAAATTTTGATTTGATTAATTTTTGATCAGACTTAATCTGCTAAAGTGCATAATATGCTGTCACATAGCAAACCATAATCAAATAAAATAATATAATACAGAAGATCCATGAAGACAAATTAATAAATGCTGGCAGCATTTTTTCCACCAAGGACGCTTCAGCGGCTCTATCTGACCGCAGCTAAGAGGGAGCGAGAGGTGGTCTGCCTTTTCCCAGACTCCTCTGTCTCTGTGGATAAATGCCGGCCTGAGTAAAGTGTCTGCCGTTCCTGTTCTGATTAATTTGAGCCAATGTATTTATTGTAAACAAGCCCTGTGGGATGGAATTCAATTGAGAGGAGACGAGGAGCAGCCACCGGTGCCCCGGAGGAGAGAGGAGAGGACCGTAGCCGATAATGGTCTCATTAGCAGTCTGTCAGTAGCCATCCTACACACGGCCTCAACACACAGCAGCTGATCTTCCAGCCTCTCCTGAGCACTGTACCATGGCTCCAGAGAGAGAGAGAGACAGAGAGAGAGAGAGAGAGACAGACAGAGAGAGAGAGAAGGAAACTAAGACAGAGTGCGAATGAATAAGCGATGGAGAAATTGAGGATTAAATGGATTTTAAGAATCTTGTATTTTTACTGCACTCTAGAATAAAAAACTAATGGCCTACTTCAATATGCTAAGTGTGACCAATCACTCAATACCAATCACTAAATGCCCATCTTAAAGCAAAACTATATATCATATTTCTCTGAGCAGACACTCATCGGAAAAACACTCAGAGGACTTAACTGCCATCAGACATCTGATGAAAAATGTACAAAACCTCTGAGTGAAATAACACATTTGATTGTTTCTTTATGCATTTTGGACAAAAGGGACACAACAGCCATTTTAACACCATCCCATCTTCATATGTTGTTTTTGAAATTAACAAATAAATAAATACACAGAAAGTCAACAGTACACATATTTAATATAAATATAAACCCACAATATAAAAACCACAAAAATCACAAACCCATGTGAGACATTATAAACCAATTTAAAGCTATTCCAGGCAATTTCCTGTAGCTTCCACCTGTGAGGAGGACTTCAATAAATCACTCAGACAACACAGGGAATATCTATTTTCAGGATAAATAGACAAGACTATTGGGTTTCTTTTCTTAGAGGAAAAGCAAACCATTACAATAACACTCAAACAAAAAAGGATGCGGGAGAAGATGCAGAAACAGGGAAAAGAGCCGGAGTATGATGCACATAAATTCCAAGGACATACTGTACTATTCATACTATTTTCCATTTTCAAACTTGTCATACTGATATCTGGTCTGAATATAACCAGAAGTAACCTGAAGACTAGCTGATTTCTGTTACACGGTCAAATAAACGGATCTACAGCCTACCGTATCAGCTGTGTACATCAAAGTCTTCCTACACTACTGACTCAACAGTTCGAGTCAACGTTAACGAGGTTATATCTAACGAATAAGAAGACTCATATCGGTTCTGTACAAAGGCCGGTCGTATGCCTTGTAGATCATCGCTTAGAAATGGGCCACTCCCATTTGTCCAGCTTTACTTGTGAATATTCTTTAAGCAGAGAAATACAATGTTTGACTAACAGCATTTGAACAGAGTGTCAAAATGAAACACACAAACCTGAAAGAGAATCTCCTATTCACTAAGTAGTGCACTATTTTTGGATTTTTTTTATAAACATAGTGAAGAATGCACACTGAAGTACCAGAAAAACTGGTACAGTGTAAAATGCAAAGCAATGCCACCTATGCACGTCATTGGTTGCGTCCGCCAGTGCGTAAATATAGAGCGATAGACATCCATGGAAGCTTCTAGAGCTGTTTCTGACACGAGAATGGCAAGTTATCATGATTTTAACACGATTTAATAGTTGGAGCTCGTGAGACGGGTCATAGCGTTTCAGAGGTAGAAGCAAATTTGTATTTTCATGTACCAGTTTTACCAATTCTGGCAAAACCTCGAACTTGACCAGTGTCGTTTCGCGCGATAGGCATGAAACATGGCCTCAAGTAACATCTGAATTCAATGCTGGAGCCTCAACAAACATCAGTGTGAGATCTGTGCAGCGTTCCCTCCAAGATCCCGTGGGGTACCTACCAAATATTAACTGCTATACCAGTTTTTCTGGTACTTCAGTGTACAGTGCACTCATGTAATCCCATAATACACCAAGATAAACAGTGTACTAACCATGCAAACTAGCTGCTATGAAATACCCATGATGCACCTCCTTGTTCAGTTATATTTGTTTCCACTAAGAATTACAGCAAGCTAATTAGGCAATACCCATTCTGACTCCTCAGATATATAAGGAGCAGCTTTATAGTTAACTTGGCTATTTTAATGTCCAAAGAAAATACCTGTATGGATAATAAGTTAGTGAGAAGTGTTGCAGTAATGAGCAAACCTGTATAACATAGTGTAGGAAATCATTCATTTGAATCACTAATCCTGTTCCCTATGAACGTTATAGGTAGTATTTCTGAATGCCAGTATAAGGAACAGTGAGTATAGACAAGCTTTGATGTGTTGCTTAAACAAATTCAGATCCTCTTCTGCATAAGAGAGCATATTTACACCAAATTAAACATACACCCTTCCAGGTATTAATAATTTGGAGACATTTGGCAGGGATGATTTTGATAAGCCCTCTTATGCTTGCTCTAATTGAAAGCTCCATATTGCCCCAAGCAGCCATTTGGAAACTGTTTCTGCGGTCATTGCTCTGTTCTTTTTATTAGTATGAAAGGACAAGCCAATTCTTCTGGGTTTGTGCAATCTGATAAAAAGACAAACAAATATGTTTACAAAGCTGTTCCTGAGAAATATAGATTCCTTGTGCTGTAATTGCCTAAAGGCAATTTAATTCATTTACCAATAACCTATAAGGTATTTCACTAAAAACATTTTTTTTAATTTGTAACCCTTTATAGTCGCCCCCCCCCTCTCTCTCTTTGTAAATAGGTTTAAGTCGGTACTATTCATTTAATATTAACTCACTGCACTCCAAGGCATGCCAAGATTTTGCTTGGTGGATGAGAACAGCCTTTCACAGAGAATGAGACAGTGTGGAGAGGAGAGAAGAGAAGAGAAGAGGGGAGGAGAGGAGAGGAAGGGGTGTCTGGTGCTACAGACACACAGCAGCATGTGGTAGTGACTGAGGCTGGCTAGGTAAGGAAGCACAGCATCCTCTTCCATTCTAATGATCCCTCACTTCCAGTCATTCACCCCCCCCAAACAAAAAGATAACCCATTCCTCTCTCTGTATAGCAGAGAACTGGATAAGGGAGAGGGGTGATTATAGAAGTGCCTTCACTTCTTCCTCTCCTGCATGAAGTAGGGCAGGAGATTTTGGGTGTGATAATTATGGCCATAACTAGGCATGAGGGATTGGTAATGGTGCTGCTTATCCTTCATGAGTGTGACTCTCGCAAGGAAAAACATGATTATTGTTTTTTTTTCCCTACCATGCTGTTGCAGCTGCAGCAAGTTGCGGAGGCTGAAAAGGGCAGTGGGTGAGTGTGGCCTTTGAGGAGAGAACTTAACGAATGAAGTTCATTATTGAGGAGCATGCCAGGCAGACCCCCTGGAGAATGTGATGGATGACCTCACGTCAATAAAACACACACACACACACACACAGCTACATGTGCGTGCGCACACACACACACACATGCGCACACACACACGTGCATCTTACTATCCTTGTGAGGACCTTCCATTGACATAATTATTAATGCAGCTAATTAATGCTATACCTAACTCCAAATCTGTCCTTATCCTTAGTCTCCGTATCTCAGTATAACAGTATCTCAGTAACTCTTTTTATTTTTAAATAAACACTGTCATTTAAAAAAAACAGTTTTCCTCATGGAGGCCAGCCAAATGTCCCCACAAGGTCAAACCTGTCAGATATATATACACACATACACACACACACACACACACACACACACACACACACCTCTTCAGATTCATTCAATGATAGGTCCATCTGAATGAGTGAAGGAGAGAAGCAGGTAAACTTCAATGTAATAATTTCTGCTTTATAGAAGAAGATATTAAAAAACACATAGATAAGACACCATATGCAACAACATAGCATTCAAATGAAATGTTAATGAAATTAGTAAAGAACTAATAGACTTAATTCTCTGAGCTATGCAGTGAAAAACGTTTAAAAAATATGATAATTTGTTACGTGCCATGACTTGCCTTTGTCTGCTAAGACTAATTTATTTTAAATCACAGGTCTTTTTTTTTCTTTCTAATGGAGAGGAATGGACCGTAGAGGCCTCCCACCTCCCATAGCCCATATTACACTCATTTATTAAAATCACCATTGTCTTGGAGTGAAAATAACTTTCTTTTTAAAACACCCTGTCTATTAAGACAGGAGCCCACCAGAGGGACAGGCTTTCCTCTGAAGATTGAGGGAGATCTTCAGGCTATTCTGCTTTCTCCTTCAGCCCTACTGTTAAGCCCTAGGTTACCATGTTCGCTTTTCCCCTTTTTTTCAGAGGTACCTAGTACCTACCCTCTCTTTTACTGTTGACTTATGAGGATGCCATGGGTGTGTGTGAGCGATTCATCACAGCCCCGCTACTTCACACACCCTGCACACATTAGTAATGTTCTCCACTGAGGAGGAAGGCCTGTCACAACTCTCTCACCCTAAAAACCTTTGAGCAAGGTAGGTCACACAGAGGCCTCTGCATCTGGCCCACTTTTAGTCTTTCACAGCACCTTTAAGTTTCCTCAGCCTGGCCACGTGCAGCACGGCTGTGGAGGAAAAGCACCGTGACACATCTCAGCTACACACCTGACTATAAATCTTTCGACATGGACAATATGGGAAATTGATACAGTGGGAAAAAAGGTTGTAGTGATGCTTTCATGTGGCCTTTACTGCAAACTCCAGAGAAGGCCTAATGGTTTCTAGGGACACTAATATTCCAAATATTACATCTACTTCCCATAAATGAAAAGAAATGGCAACATGGCAAAAGATAGGTTACAAATCTTTTTAAAGCGTTTTAAAATTTGTGAACACCTCAACTCTGTAAGCTTTTCAGAGCTAGATATAGTCAAAGGATCATGAAAAATTATTCAATTTGAAATAGTTATGAAAATATCCTCAAATATTTGATGCTGAGCTACAGCACAATGTTCTATAGTTGGTCAATTACATTCTCAGTCATGTGACCTCTTCCAGAAAATCTGGCTTTAGAGACTAGAGTAGATACAGCCAAGTGAGCTTTACCCATTGGTTTGGACTATAAGAGCTGGACAGATGGCTTTCTGCATCAGATTAACTACAGAAATAATTAGGGAGTGTGTCTAATGGGTTGGGATCGTTATGTAAGGAAAAATGTCACCCAAGGCAAAGAAAAGTGTGTCTGACTGCAAGTATGTCAGATTGTTACCTGGCAATAATCTGCAGTGTGGCAGATTATTACCTGGCAATCATGAGGTTTTATGCAGAGCTACATGTTGAGAGCACTGAGCTGTGAGATTCAGAAAGCAGGTTGAAATAATATGTTAAATCTATAAAAGTATTGTACTGGTTTGTTGAAAACGTAAACATTAAAAATAATTCTAGAGGGTTTATTAACAACATTAATAATCAGCATCATTGTGCTGTTACACTGCCTTTTGCATTCATACTTACACCGATCAGCAATAACATTTACACCACTGGCAGCTAAAATTAATAATGTTGATTATCTCCTTACAAGGGCACCTACCAAAGGGTGGGATATATTAATCAGCATGTGAACAGTCAGTTTTCAAAGTTGATGTGTTGGAAGCAGGAGAAATGGGCAAGCGGTCCAAAGCGCTTACCATACCAAAGTGGTCCAAATAAGGACAACCGGCAATCTAGAGACAGTGTCATGGGCATCCAAGAACAGACAGTGTATCACAGCCTGCTGTGTATGGGGCTGCGTAGCTGCAGACTGGTCAGAGTCCCCATGCTGACCCTTATACACTGCTGAAAGCACCTACAATGTGCATGTGAGCATCAGAACTGGACTATGGAGCAATCACAAAAGGTAGCCTGGTCCGATGAATCACTTGTGTGTGTCGCTTACCTCGGGAAGAGATGACACCAGGATGTAGTATAGAAAGGAGGCAAGCCGGCAGAGGCAGTGTGATGCCCTGGACACTGTTCTGCTGGGAAACCTTTGGTCCTGTGGATGTTACTTTGACATATCACCTACCAAAACATTGTTGCAGACCAAGTACACCCCTTCTTAACAATGGCATTCCCTGATGGCAGTGGCTTCTTTCAGCAGGATGATGTGTCCTGCCACTCTGCAAAAATTGTTCAGGAATGGTTTGAGGAACAATACAAAGAGCTCAAAGTCTTGACCTGGCCTCCAAATTCCCCAGGTCTCAATCTGATCGAGCATCTGTGAGATGTGCTCAGGACTTGAAGGATCGGCTGCTAACATCTTGTTGCCAGATCCCACAGCACACCTTCAGAGGTCTTGTGGACTCAATGCGTCAACAATCCAGAGCTGTTTTGGAGATAGATCCCCCCTGATCTACATTATATTAGGCGGGTGGTTTTAATGTTCTGGCTGACTGGTGTATGATGTGTTAAAGGTTTTCTGTTAGTGCCTGGTGACTTACAGTATATTACTGTTGAGTCATTTCCAATTTGTACACAGAAACTAAAAACCAATCATCACTTTTCATTTTACAGTAGTTGTGAACTGTCATACTGCGCTCTCTATTCGACTTTCTGATTATAATAAATAAATAGTGATGTTCCAAAATATGGCCAGATTTCAGACATAATGATTAACACAATGTCCTTAAAGTCCTGCCACGCTGCCCAGGAAGACATTTAATTAAAACACGGGTTAATACAGGTCTGTAAGAAACAAAAAGATTTTACGTCTGTCGTTTTATGTCAGTAGATTAGGTGGGAAAAGGTTATTTGAACCCGAAGCACAGGATTAAAGGATAAAGTAGCTGGGTGTCTTGTGTGTGTCTGTGTTTAGACATGATTTGGTAATCCAGCAAAAACTGAAAACAAGCACTGGCCACTTTTCAAAAGAGAGAAAAATCCTATATCCTATAAAATCCTATAAAAAAAAAAGTGTATACTGATATTCACCTTACCCTGCTATGTTAACCAGCAGTGCTAACTAGAAGTCACTTTTTAATGTCTATTTATTTGTTTATTTGTTTATTATTGGTCAGATTTCATTTTATTAGCTGGGTGACATGGAGAGGATCTTTAATTACTTCTTATCACAGCCACGCCATAGCACATTGTGTGACTTGTGCAAGCAGAGATTATTGAGGTGAGCTCTTTAATGACCATGTAGTGAGAAATGATCTTGATATTTGCAGCAAGCTCAGCATATCATTAGGGAGGCTGCCACTTAATCAGCACTGCGCCTGCCCTACAGAGGTGTAAGTGCTACGCAGGTGGAGTGGGCAAAGACAACAGCCTGCGCATTAACGCATATGAGCTGGAGGAAGTGGAGCGAGAGACAGAGGAAGAGGGAGAATAAGGGAAAAGAGAGAGATCGACATACAGACATACATACATACATACACACAAACATACACACATGAAAATGTCTTTGTCTCTCAGCCTTTAATGATAGAAGGCAATCATAATTAGGTAAAAAAAGACCTGCATGCCTGTATTAGTGATACACTCTCACTGTACATTGGGTTAACTTGCTTCACCTTGGTGCACACTCATCCCTATTACTGTATACACCATACCGCACCGCGAACACACACACACACACACACACACACACACACACACACACACACACACCTACGTTCAGTAGGCTTAAATTGTCTTTTGTTCACACTGTATAATTATCACTTAAATGTAGACATCTGCATAGTTTCTTAGTTTCTTCTACAGTATTACATTTTTGCATGATAATTATAGGTCTCATTATTTCAGCAGCACATAATCACAGCTCTACTTTTAAACTCACTGCTGTTTTAAATCAAATATTGAAATCATGTTTTTGATACAGATGAATAATCCAGCATTGAAAACCCCAACATGCTTACAGATGGTTATCCTGAATGCAAGTCGGCATACAAAATAAGCCTATAAGCTGTATAACTAGTCCATATATGTTTTGCTTTTTCGTCCTCATTACAACAGAAAAGATTTAACGCATAAAGTGTGTAGCTAGGTGTTGTTCTGGGAATATTTAGCTACAGATCTATAGGACGTATATATATCTATAATCCAAAGCTGGATATAGAAACTGGATATGTCTGGATATAGACAGGTGCAGCAGTGGCTCTCTAATGACATAAGAATGTTTTAACAGTGGCATCTCAAACATAAGCAGGGGCAGAGGCAGGGGCAGAGGCAGGGGCGGAGGCAGGGGCAGTCAGTGCTGATTATATCCGTTGGAGCCTTATGACCTTTGTGGGCTGCTGGACAAATAAGTCATAAACTTTGATGATTGTTCCAAGGCCAGCGCTGTGCACCACAATGCCGGGAGTGTGTCATATGTCCTCATCTTCCCAGCTACGGCTACAGATTGCCCACACGTATCCACGCTTTGTCAACGATCCTAGCAGATGGGACACCTTATTTTAGCAAGCGCTCATGCAGCTTCTGTTTGTGTGATGTGTACATTTCATTGGTGTTTGGCTGGTCAGACAGAGCTGCACAACAAGACCTTTCAGGTTAGAAAGACGCACAAACAGTTGGACAGACAGTAGAAAAGCTGACAAAGCTGAAGTCTCACACAATGCCGCCAAGAGGGGATTCAGATTAAGTGGTTACAAAGAACCATGGTGGTCCAGTACATTTAGTTGAGGAACATTTACTGCATCAGCAGACACGTCCAGCCCTCTGCCTTTTCCTGCAAAACAACAAAGCTGTTGCAGTGCCTTCCATCAATGCCCAGCCTCTTTCTTTCAACCCCTCAAACCATGAGCAGCAGGTACAAAAAGACTGGCTTCATTTTGAACAACTTATGCAAACAAAGTGCATTCACAAAAGCCTATTTGCGATTTCGCGAAATGGCCAGAAAAAAAAATGCTTGTGTTGAAAAATGAGGGCCTGTCGTTGTGTGGATGGAAGAAAAAGTGGAGAGAGGAAAGAGAAGAAAAGGATAAAAATCAAGCCGTCCTGCTTTACGACAAATAGATATCTCTATTGATTTCCTTTTTGCTGTGGCGGCCCATCCTTCTCCGTTGTGATTATACTGACCTATTTCAGATAAAAAAAAAATGGCTGCCTATTATGGATTAAAGCAAAGCATCCAAAAGGAAAAAAAATCTTTCCATGAAACAAACAAATAGACAAAGATGAAACATAATTTATTGTTAAAATTGGAGGCTGTCAAATAGAGTGAAGTGCTTTTTCTTCCCTCTGAGCAGCTCTTGTTAGTTGAGGTAGAAAACCTCACGTTTCTGTGGCATGCTGAGAAGGAAATTGCTTCGGCAAAGAGCACACGTTGGAGATGTTCTACTGATTTTAAACAACCCTTTCTCCAGAAGATCGCAACGATTTTTGCTTTGCTTAATGTACACTAAGATTACTGCTACAATGCTTTAGAGAGAGAAAAAACCCTACATGCTGTCATCATCCTGACAAATATATAGCGTACAAAGCAAAACACTTTGTCTTATATCTATATTGATGAAAGTGAAAAAAGATACTGCTGGGGTAATGTGCAGCAAAGTGAGACGAGCTGTATAATAACAGCACCGCATCTCATAATCAGCCTTTTCTTACCGATTACCTGTACATCCCTGTTGACTATCCTGAGATTCTCAAGATTACTGCCTATGTTACAGAGCATTCAGCAAAGAGTTTCTGTGCATTTTTGTGACAAACCAAGCATAAATTCAGTGCTTGTGGTGCTGCATTCTGAATCACATACTTGCCCTGGGCTTTACAGGAGTATATCCAGAATAAATATATTATGTCTCCAGAGTGTGTGTACAGCAAGACAATATGTGTAAATGCTCACAGTCTTACATTCCCCTTTACCTTACATAATCAAAGCTCCAGAGAATAACTTTAATACGTACATTTACTACAGGGATAAAGTCAAAAACAGTTTACAGCATATCACACACTTGAGACAAGGACCAACCCATCATAGCTGGTTGCTAGCAAGCTAACTTTGCAACCATAAACAAAGTAATAAAATTTCATCTAAAAGATAATTACCATCTCAGAGGTCACAGTGTTTTCACAGTGCCGCCAATGCTCTATCACAGTGTCTCTACAGAACAGCACAGACTCAAACGCTCTATCACAGTGTCTCTACAGAACAGCACAGACTCAAACGCTCTATCACAGTGTCTCTACAGAACAGCACAG
>JAOUQY010000011.1:11397973-11410118 GCA_028566355.1 Doras micropoeus
TTAGCTTGGACAGTTGATCCCAGGTACCTGAACTCTTGTACCTTTGTGATTGCTGTTCCCTGTAGTCTAATTGTTCCACCATTTGGAAATATAAACTCTTTTTGACTCAATAATGCAAACTCAAAAAAAAACAAAACATCAATAACAAAAGTTGTACCTAAAAACAATAGGGTGCCTAAGACTTTTAGAGAGTACTGTAGTACCCTTTGACATTTTTCATTTGGGCAGCTCCATGGTTCCTGGTTTGAGCATGAGTAAGGATTGTCCCTATGCCCATATGGGTTACCTAAAAAAATCTAAAATCTCTTGAGTTAAAAAAAATTAAGCTCCCAACGTGCACCTGAGAAATGGAGTTTATGAAGTAGTTTTGCTATGCTTAGTGACGCTGATGACCAATGTCTTCAAACACATTCAAACTGAAACACCTGTAAATTCCCATCCCCTTCTGACATCACTGCTGACCAGTCCATGAAGAGTTAGGTGGAACTTTTCTCTTACAGAGAATGATTTTTTTTATGTTCTTGTCAATTACAATCCTTTTTAAATGGGCTTATGTGGAGCATCCACTATACAAGAAGTCCCTGTGTCAGTTACTATAGAAACAATAACGTAATAGAAAGAGCACATTAATATAATGGATGTAATGGGTGAAAATGCTTTCCCGTGATTCATACTATACTCGCAAGTGTGTCAAGCTTCTTTCCTTTTCTCTCTTTTCCATTTACTCCTAATTTCTCTCTGCCTTTTGCTCTTGTCCTTACACATTCACATCAACACACACACACACACAAACACACACACCCATACTTCTTCTCCAGCCATGCAATAACCCACAACTCGGCCAGTTATCTCAAGGTGCATTCTGTCCTGCGACCTTGCTGTTGCACGGCTATCGAGCCAATGAATAACTATCACATTTCTTTAGCTGACAGCTGCCACAGCCAGGCCTAGGTGATATACGGGACATGACAAGTGATTCTAATTAAACGGAGAGGCAGTGGATGTAAAGTGGCAGGAAGGGAACAAACCCTGTCTGGCTGAGCGTCTCGAATCGGTCCTGTCAGTTCGGGCTTTAGCCTTGGCTATACCTCAGCACCTAAAAGCTCTCTTTCCCCAAGGGACGGGCAACTTTCTGCCTGAAGGAGAACAGAATATAGCCTATTCTCCTTGCTCATCACTACTGATAAGCGCCTGATGAAAAGCAGGGGATGGCTTTGTGAGAATCAGATGTGAGTACCTGGTCCTTGTACATATGTCAAGCTGTTGTTTTCAGCCAGACGAGCCACAGAGGCGGCACAGCCTGCTCTCACTCTCCGGGCCTGCGTGATGCTGTCACACATGCATCTGTTTTTATTCTGAGTTACAAACAAGAGACAGCATGCAAAACATGCAAGCAGAATAGGAATCGTTCATGTTTTGTCTGACATTGCCCTTTACCTGTTTATTGGTCTTGGCTGAGGAGACAAAACACAGAAGGTTTTGAGGTAGGGGTTGAGGGTTCGGTGAAAAGACAGAGACAGAGAGAGAGAGAAAGCTTTTTTAAAAGGCTTCTTTCGAATGACCCCAGTGACACCCAAGAAAAATACAATCAATGCAACACGCTGACACAAAACAGCACTTCCAGACAATGTTCCAGGAGCCCATAACCGAGCGTCAGGGTGTATCTGTGGAAGCCTGATGACGGCGTCTGGAACGACTTTCCTCTCCCATGAGCTTCAGCTGACCAGCCTGACAGCCCATCAGCATCATGGTAGTCTCACTCACCAGATTGCAGGCTGCCAGTTGGCGCAAGCCGGCAGCAGAACGAGTCTCTGGAGCTTGCCAGGAAATCTGTATTTGATAATACAGCTTCACGCATCACTGCTTCCCTTTTCGCTCTCCCGCTAAGTATGAGCTAACTCGATACATCAGATTTTTTTTTTTTGCTCGTTGTCGTGTTTTCACTGTTCCCCTCCCCTCTCCGGCTGTCTGAGCCAATACCTGGCACTGAAGGCTTACTAACTTAATTCAAACAGAGCCTGTTGAAGGGGCTAAAGCCTCTCGCTGCAGGCTTGCTTTGCAGCTACAAGCTAATGGCATTGCCGAAGACACACTCAGACTGAGTTGAGTTGATCAGCAAGTAGTAAGGGTAATGTCACTTTAGCTTAAACAGCAGCGGAATGGGACCACGCATTGTACTGACGGAAATTAATGCAATCGCGGCTGCCTCTGGAGCGTGGTTAGTGACACACACACAAGATATATGTGCCATAAAATTCAGTGACAAGGATAAACAACAGGGCTGAGCACTATTTCTCATGTACCCTACCAATTCAGTGTCTTTTCTTCCCTCCTTCTTACTATCAACAGTCTATCTGGCTGCATTCCAACCTGAACCTGGGAAGGAAAGCGGATATAAGACACAGAATTATTTTCTAGGCCTTCAGTCTGGGCATTTCTGAAAAATACATCATGATTTATTTTACCCCATGCCATCAGCTTTTATCTGTTAGGTTACACTCACATTTGAGACAGATCTCAGAGACAAGAGGTACTGAGGATCAATCAATATCATAAATGTAGGCAGGTCACTGGATCTCGGGCTAAAGACTTTAGCTGTGAGAAACTACTCATGCTGATGCGATATCAATGCCCTCCGTTTTTCTCTTGTTAGTGTCAACCTCAAACGCTCACCACCCACAACTGTCTGATGTGTATCAAAATGCATCAAAATTTTTGGCAAACTGCACGTCCATAAATAGGCATTTCGCTTTTTTTGCCCACGTTAAGTGATGAAAACGCTAGCTGAAAACGTCTGTGCTGAGAGATAACCTTTAGATCAGCTTAACAGGAAATCATGAGTGATCTGACATTGTGTAGATTAAATTAAATTGACAACACCCAGCTCAACCTTTTACTTTTACACCATGAACCCAAAATGCGTCTTTCTAATCTCACGTCGCTCATTAGCAGGGGAACCAGTAAGAACTTTTTTCCCTTTGAAAGGTTAACGTACTATGAAGTAAGGCTCCAAATTCCCTACGTTCTCCTGAAGCCCACCGTCTACTGTCTCCCATTTTCTACGTTTACAACACCCCTACTTTTCACAATGGTATTATAAATCAGCAGTGGAGTGATCAGAATGCAGCACCTGGACAGTAAGTTTTGTTGTTGTTTTGTTGTTGTACTCTTGCACATGAAACGAAAAGTTTTTTGCGGTCGAAGTGTAGAAAGACAGGCTGACTGTATCAGACTGTATCTGATCAGGGCTATGGGGTGCTGGGAGATTTTGTGAGCTAATTACCTGCACAACAGGAACAAATGTCAAGATCCTATCGTGCTTGCATGAGCAAGATTTTATCATGGTTGCCTTCAGCTTCCTCCACTTACATTCTCCCTTCTAGCGGGGGTTTAACCTCAGGCTGGATGGAGTGAGTATACACACTCCACCCACACCAGGCCTTTTATATACTTAGCTAGCCATCTTGAAGATTGCAAACTTCTGTCTAATGGGAAAACAAACATTTGACACAATGAGCTTTTCAGAGTAAATAAACAAAGCATTGAAGCGGGTTCAGTGAAGTAAAAGTTAAAAGATATTTGCTTGAAACAGTAAGTGGAAAGTAAACATGAACGGCCAGTTGTAGTAGTTTACGCCACAATCCCTCTATTTTCAGCGCCTGACAAAGTCGATGATGTGATTATCGGAGATGAAGGTTACATAACGGCATCAAATTCATTTGCTGGCTAAAGTATTACCAGGAAATCTCTCTCTCTCTCGCTGTGTGTGTGTGTGTGTGTGTGCTTCCTCCCTTCTCCCTTCCATTTCATTTATCTCCCTTGTACAGTGTCTCGATCTTTCAATCTCTCCTTTCTTCCCCCTCACACTCACAGACACCCTTCTTCTCCTCCCCTTGCATACAGTCTATTAAAGTCACATCAAGGGATTAAGATGAAGTAGGTCAGTGGAGCACTGCTGGCGTAGAAAAAAAAACACACCAAACAGAAACAAATCATGGCCTCACATCACAACGGGCCGTGTAAAGCAGTAAGTGGAGACAGCAGGAGAAAGAAGGAGCAAGAGAGAGGCCTAGAGATGGAGGTGGAAGATAGACGAAGGCCAACAATTCTTCAGCATCTCTATAGGGACCTATGAGTGCCAGCATCGCCACACACAAACACACAGAGTCTTGGCACTGGCACTCCCAAACTGTCATACAGCATGGATAAATCTGCAGCATGGGAGAACCGTTCTCTCTTTCTTTCCCTGCCATGTTTGACTGCATGCCACTGATGTCAGCATAGCTGACACTCCCAACTGCAATCCACGCTTCACTGAATAAGCCTCATGAGGACAAATGGAGTTCAACGAGAAAAAGGGAGGTGCGACTCATATTAGACGACCAAGAGGCCAGCGGCAGACCCGGAGGTCTTCGCTTCAAATGAGCTGAGTTCAGACGCTCTAAAGATATGTGATGGGGCTGTGCTATCCTGAGGAGCTTTTTTAAACATCACCAGAGGGAATACCAGGTGCCAGCTCCACATAAAATAGATGAGATTTAAATGGAGGCTGTAAACTGTGGTTTGAAAAAGCACTTTATGCTCAATAAATAAGATTCATGGCACAACATAAGGTACAGTTATTACCCACTGGTCCCTGTGTGCGGCTGTAAATGAACAGGAGCCATTCGACTCTCACGAGTCAGTCTCATAGCGTGCGTACGTCTATAGGTGTGTGTGTGTGTGCACGTGCATGAATGCTAATGTATGGCTAAATGCAGCTTGAATCACGATTAGATGTGCTGTACATGTAGTACATTTGCCCTGCACAGATCACTGTGTCTATATGCGGCCCGAGTCGCTTAGAGAGCAGGGAAGATGGGTTGAGGCAGCACATAGGGAATCAAAGAGCTTTGCACTTCTGCATTTAATCCTCCCTGATGACCACTAAAGGCTTTAAGCAGGAACTGATCTAACACCTTCTGACATCAGACGGTCCAAATGCTTCCAAGAGAAAAACTCCCTTTTCAACATGTATATCCAGTAGCGTTCATGGCTGGACTCAAAACCTACAGTGATCGTGGAAGAACTATTAATTAACCAGCATTAATGTTACATCGCTCTAATGAGAGAGCGCCTCTGCTCAACACGCTCAATCGTACTCCTTTTCCCGTTCATCCATTCATCCGTTCATCTATTTCATGACTAGTAAGATGAAGATAAAAAGGAATCCAGTTATCTAATGGCAAACAAAGCAATGGCAAAACAGGAAAAAAAACATCAATTCTAGACTAATTTATCCTATTCAACCTACTCTGACATCCAATGATGAAGTAATCATTCTCATAAAAGATGTTTTGTTGAGCTCCAGACTATGTTTAAGCTATCACTGCTGCTGCGAAGGACGACTGCACGCAGAACACAAACATATCTGTGTGTTTGTGTCTCTCTGCATGAGAGAAAGAGAGTGCAAAAAAAGGGAAGGGGAAATGTTTGCTTTTACGCAGTTAATAATCCATGTACACAATTTGCTTCAAAAGATGTTCAACAATTACATAAACTGCAGTTGATTAGTTAATGGCTGTCATTTCATGGATGCAGCATCTGCGCTCTAACCCTCTCTCTCTTTTGCTCTCACATGCTCCAGTGGGTGCCAGGAAAGGGATATGGCTGCCAGATGATGATATAATGAACATCAACTAAGTTAGACAGACAGAGAGAGAGAGAGAGAGAGAAAGGAGGGAAAGGAGGGAAAGGGAGAGAGTGTAGTCACTAACAGAAAAGAAAGGGGATATAATAACGGCCTTTCAGGGTCTACATTAAATTTAATTTGATAAAGCCCGAAACCTTGCTGCAACACTAAGCCCTTACACGTAAGCACAATTCGACACGACATCAAACCTCTTCCTCCTGCTCCACGTCTGTCTCAGACTGTAGCTGCCATAAAATACATGTCCTTATTTCAATTAAAATCAGACAGCCGCTGATAGAGTACGTACCACAGGACGGCCTGATCGGGCGCACTGAGATGAGACGATATGTGAATCAAATGTGATTGGTTCCACACTGACTCCCTCTTTTTCATGCCTCAAACCACTACAAGAAATGATTAATTCTGCCCATAAGTAGCAGAGGAAAAATATTTCAGTGAAATTAAAACTGATAGGTACAGAGGAAAAGTAGCGAGTTAAAGTCTTCATCACCTTTTGTGTAAATTACTTTCATGTAAATAGATTAATAAAATTTAGTTAAACTTTTAGGGAAGCAAGGAATAAAATATGCGGTCGGACGTTTACATACACTCATCACGGACATGAATGTCATGGCAATAGTGGGCTTTGAGTGATTTCTTTCAACTGATCTTTTTTTCTGCGGCAGAATGGGTGTACAACATGCATCTTCAAAAGAACAAAAATAATTTGGTGCACAAGTTTAATAAAAAAGAAATCAACACTCAATCTATACATATACCCACTTAGATTATTAGTTCAGTGGTGCTGAAAGATTCGAAAGGTCTTTTAACTTGCCAAGGCCAAGGCCTCTTAACCTCCTGTTATAGTGATCATGATTGAGTACAGCTGGTAGCTTCTCGGTGCCCCATAAAAAGGGTTTGTTTGACAGCACTCACTGGGCTGACCAACACGCAGTACAATGGGAAAGTCCAAGGAGCTCAGTGCGGGTCTGAGAAAGATGATCGTAGATTTACACCATTCAGAAAGGTCTCTTGATGCCATTTCTAAACAACAGCAGATTCCAGATCATCAGTTCAAACAGCTATGTGTAAGTCCAAGTTATTAGGAGGTGCAGCCACTTTGTCAAGATCTGGAAGACGACCCAAACTCTCACCTTCAGCTGAGAGGAAACTGATTTCAATGGTCAGGAACAACCCAAGAACCACCAAGGCACAGACCTACCAAGAAATAGAAGCTGCTGGAACACCAGTGTTACTGTATACAACCAAGCAAGTTTTACATCACTATGGACTAAGAAGCTGCCATCCAAGAAAAAACCCTTCTCCAAAATCAACACCTTCAAGCTCGACTACAATTTGCAACTGACCACACGGCCTTCTGGTGGAATGTTTTATGGTCAAGTTTCAGTTGTTTAGCTACGATGATCAGAGGAATGTTTGGCAGAGGCATTCAATCCCAAGTACACTGTACTAACTGTTAAGCATGGTGGTGGTAGCATCATGCTTTTCCGCCAGTGGAACAAAGTGTATGGGGCAGTGTAAGGGGGCAGTGTAGTTCAGTGTAGAAAGGGGCAGTGTAGCTCAGTGGTTAAGGCGTTGGACTACTGATGAGAAGGTAGTGAGTTCAAATCCCACCACAGCCAAGCTGCACTGTTGGGCCCCTGAGCAAAGCCCTTAACTGACCACTAACCTTAACCCTCAACTGCTCAGCTGTATAAATGAGCTAACTGTAAGTCGCTCTGGATAAGATCTTTTTCTACCAAAATGCCATAAATGTAAATGGTAATGTGTATGGAATAATGAAGAAGGAAGACTACCTCAGAATTCTTCAACATGACTGCAAACCATCAGCTAAACGGTCGAAACTTGGACACAACTGGGTGTTTCAACAGGACAGTGACCCCAAACACACATCAAAGCTGCTTGTGGAATGGATAAAGCAGGCTAATGTTAAGCTTTAGAATGGCCTTCCCAATGTCCTGATTGAAAATGTGTGGACTGTACTTGCCTTTCCTTAGAAAACCTCACCATAAGAATAATATGTTTTAATTCCTTTGTTAAATAACATGTTTTTAAATCTGTTTATTTGACTTAATAGACTTAACCTGTGTTCAAACTAGCAACTGAAAAAGCAAAATAAATCAAGAAAAACATATAACCATGGTTTTATCTTTATCCTGTCGTATACAACATTACGCTTGGGATGTAAAAACACCAGCCTGGCATGTCACATGCAAACCAGGTTTTTACACGAATTAGTGTATTATTTAATGTGTGTTTAAGAAGTGAGAAGAAGATACAGTATGTAGATGTACAGCCAGATGGAGGTGCATTAGCACGGGTTGCATGACCTGCTAATGTGCTAACAAAGATAATATGAATCCTGGCATGAAACACACATCACCTAACAAATTTCCACACTTTTTTCACATTATGAAAAATATTAGAATACAAAAAGAAGTCATATACTGTAGTAGATTTGCATGCTGTAGACCACTGAATACTACCTTTTTTTCTCATCACAACTTAAACACACTGGAAAGACAGTATACGCCTACACACACCTACAAGTGACAACAGTAGGGCTTGTTACACACTTCTTCCTGCCACAGACAAACAACAAATGACACAAGCAACTTAGTCACACACTAGTTGCTCTCTAGTGGGAATGCTGGCTTTGTGGAGTTCCACCTTCCAAGTTCATCTGAATGAGCTGTTACTAGAGAAATGACAACACATTGTCACCAATCAGACCTGAGAATACAGTGGTATGAAAAAATATACGTGACAGACATGACATAATGTAGATCAACAAGCACTGAAAGAATGATCTAGCATCAATTCTTTAGGAGTTTGGATCAATGCGGTTTAAATATATTAGATGATTTACAGAGACATGGCGTCTGCTTGTTTGCACTGAAAGATGCAGTCGAAGTACAGATCTCTGTTTCTATAGATTCATTGTCCTGTTAAGTGTCAAAATATTTACAGGAAGTGTGGCTTCATTGCTGTCATCTGTCTTTTTCTATTAGTGAAAGACACTGCAGACACAGTGACACTCTCTTATGATTCAAATCTACTGCACAACCTGAACAACAAACTGAAGTACTACACTTCTCCTTGGATGACTCTTGTGTGTGTTTGTGCATGTAAGTATGTCTGATCCCAGTCTCTTGTGCATACACACGTATACACGTATAATAGACCACTTCATTACGTTTCTCATTTCACTGAACTGGGCCACTCAGGGTACAGAGTACAGGAGTCACATTATATCTTCATGGTTCACTTCACCAAAGAGCGTCTCTGGCGAGTTAAAAACTTTATAAATATGGGATTTCTGGGAATTCAGTGTACTCACGTATTTTATTGTGCCATTTCTGTGCAGTGCTACTTACTCTCATAGAGGGGAAAAGATATAAAAATGGCAGATGTAAGCATACTGAACATGTTATACTCAGACACACTGATGCGTGAGAAGAAGTAAGACTGTCTGATGATACAACGCAGTCCGTTCAATTCATATTACAGCATTACAGCATGAAAATGCACTGCATGCGGATCATACCGGTCATTACCGCAGAACAGAAATTTGATGGTTGCTGTACTAAATAGAAATAACACACAGTTTTCAGAACCGCTGATGATCCTAAGAACTTCTCCATTATAATTGAGTTTTGGGTAAACAGGTGATTTAATCCTATCTCAGTTCAGGGTAGTCGTGTATCGCCATAACACAATGTGGATCTCTATCAGTATCTGTTTTCTACCTGTCATGTTTTACTAATAAATACGGCTGCTTATTTATCTGTTTAAACATACTAGAAGCCTAATTTGAACCACTATGGCGCTGTTAGTAAGTTATGGAAGAGGCTGAAAATGCATCGCACAGCACCATAAATTCAATTTAATGAGCGTGGCCTTTCTTTGTCCCTGCTTCATATCTGACTTCTCACTGGAAAGTAAAAACCTCCCGCTCATGCGACATCCTAGTCTCGATGCACATCTCTAGTCTCGACCAGATGCCCTGTGGGTCAACTAATTCTAATCATTTCTAATAAATGAATGAATGCATGAATGAATAAACAAACAAACAAATAAATAAACAAACCCAAACACATAAAATACATCTGTTTAGAAATTATGTCCAAATTGTGTTCAGGTATTAAATTGTCCTGAAATTCACTCATATGATACAGAGGAAGACAGAGATTAGGTTTTGTTAATATTTAATAAAATTAATATTTAATGCAAAAAATATTTTAGCAAGTGACAATATATAGTGAATATGGCCTAATTTATGTGGTATTTCCTCAATAAGATTATAGTAAACCACATTTATGATTATTTCTAGACGTATTTTCCTATTCTTTTATTAATTTGAAGTGTAAAAAAAAAAAGTCTGGCACAATTTTTTAAATTAATTTAATATTTTTTTTTTATGTTAAATATATTATGATATTCTTTAAAAAAAATCTGATTTATAATAATCTTCTAACAATAAATATAAGATAAATGTACCCATATTCAACGTATATTCACTTAGATATTGCTAAGATATCATTTTTGCAGGGTTTATATATTGCTGCAATACATATTATGACTCAACACTTCTTATGTGTCTATTTTGTCCTTCTGGAAATGGCAGTGTGAAATTCCTTTGACTTGTCACAGAGAGGATAAAAGAATAAGAAAAAAAGAGAAATAAAACAGCCCTTTCTATACTAGTCTGTATTGTTGTACCAAAAAGCCAGGGACTAACATTCACCTTGCCACCTCTCTATCTTTCTACGTCCACACAAATACCCCTTCCTGTTTCCTTTTCCAGTCTTGCCTTTAGGAAATGAACTGCTTTGCAGCTTAATTTGAATGTAGTGGGCAGGAGACGAGGGGGTGTTTTAATGGCTTGTATAAATATTTGCATTCACATAGACTGACCCTCTGAATGGCCTATTACTCTCATTCCCCATGTGGCCTCTGGCTTAGGGCCAGACACACTTCTTTTATATCTGCCACTCATCCATTCATTATGCCGCCGTCCTTCCCCGCCTCACACATTATCACAGGACAGCTCCTCCACAGTCGAGGCCAGTGTATTTATTGTTCTTGCCTGATAATGCTATTTGTATGTAAACATACAGTCAAATCTTGCATCATGGTCATCATGTGCATGGTATTTTGCCCTACTTAAAATATAAATATGGATGAATTGGCAATGACATTTATTATAAGGTGCTTCTTTAATGAAATACTGCCAAGATCCAGTTTGTTATTCGGTAAGGTCATAACTGCTCAATGAATTCAGGCCCAAGGCTCAGTGTTGACTGTCTACAAAATGCAGAGTAGTGAGAGGAGTAGTAAAAAGTGAAGCTGGCAGCCCTGACAAACCCCTCATCCTACACTTTGACAGGGGTAATAGATTGATCAGAGCGGAGCATTGCAATGTCGACCTTGAGTAATCCAACCTACACAGCAGCTGAACAGTCAAGCAGGAGAAGATGTGGAGGAGAATGAACTGAGTGTTAAAAAAAGAGTGGTCATCATAAGAAAAAAGAAACATCTCTAATGTCCCCGGTGCTCTAAAGATCTCTCCCGGTCGGCCACAGGTCTCTACAGAGCTGCTGCATCTCTAATTGTTCCGAGGTGAGGAGCCTCATCACAATTATAGAGCATTCAGGCAGCCTCCAAACTCATTTAGCAATTCTCATCAGGGAGCTGGAATCCACTAAACACAAATTCCACTTCTGCCGCCCCAGGCAAAAAAATACAGCTTTTTTTTTTAAGATTAATAAGATAAGAGATTAAAGAATATCCAAAAGAAGGAATTAAATTATGATACAATGTTGGAAGAGAAGCACCTAGCAGTGTGTCAGACAGAGACAGTAGGCGACATTGCATTATAAAAAGTTAACTCTTTAATGGCTATACTATACGCCATCCCTTACGCCATTTTAATGTATACAATATAATCCACGTGTGCTAATCAGTAATCAATTGATAAATGTATCAATTGATTTAACAACTGATAAATCAATAATCATGTAGTAGAATCAATGAACTCAATAAATAAAAAATGCATGATCTAAATAAAACACAGTAAAGAAGTGATTACCAAGTGATTATTAGATTTTTACATGCATATATTCCCTTGTATATTTGGTCTTGGTATAGATTCTACAAGTCTCTGAAACTGTAGGGACTGGAGGGATGAACACCAGTCTTCTAAAACATATTCCCTGAACAATTAGTGGTGAACAAGCAGTCTATCATGACAGTCCAATACCTCCAATAAGTGTTTGCTTAATAGTTTGATTGGATAAAGGTGATCAATAAGAATCACTTTCTACTGACTCTTTGGCAATGACTCTTCACTGGACACCAACCATTTCCCATTGCTTCCATGTACAGGGGTTAGACAATGAAACTGAAACACCTGTCATTTTAGACCACAATAATTTATTAGTATGGTGTAGG
>JAOUQY010000011.1:11463359-11476383 GCA_028566355.1 Doras micropoeus
CTGGTCCACTTTAGCCATGAAACCTCCCACACTAAAATGACAGGTGTTTCAGTTTCATTGTCTAACCCCTGTATGTAATCAAACAAAATCTAAGTATATTAAAAACTGTATGTATTTCTCTGGAGACCAGGATCAGCACCATGGAGGAGCTTTCACCTCAGCACTGGAGGTTATGTGTTTACTAGCTGAAGCATGGCTATCTACAGTCCTGGGTTCAATCCAAAACTCTGGTTACTGTCTGTGTGGAGTTTCTCAAGTTCTTCCCAGTTTCCTTTGGGTTTTCCAGTTTCCTCCTCCCAAAATGACACGCTACCTTTTAAGAACACTGTCCATTTAATTGTCAATATGGAAAAGTCCTCTGAGACACATTAAACCAGCTAACAGCATGTTTTTTTACCGGCTGGTGATGCTTCATCCCAGAGCAGCGTAACATTCTCGGAGGAATGCGCTATTCACCCTCTTCCACATGCACGAGCTCACGGACACCCTCGACTGACAGAGCATGCCACCCCTCCCACCTGGAAAGCATAGATGATTATCATGCTCTCGACTCACGGCCACGGATGGGCCACGGCGTTTTATTAATTAATGAGAAAGAAGAAGGACAGGGAGTGATCAAAAGGGATGCGAAGAAGGTGACGTTTATGCCAAGCGCAACACCATATATAAGCGGTGGTATCGAAAAGTGTTTTGATGCATATGCATACTGTGTGCATGCATATTATTTCCTTCAAAAATAATATGGAATCATTTTCAAAAGAAACACCTTCACCACCTACGTGTTTCTGCCAAAGCAAAAGATATACATTATTGTGATGAATATTAACACAAGCACAGTCGACAGTGAGTGTCCTGAGGGAAAGACAGACTCTCACAACAATTTAGACACCGCCTGCATGACAGCAGCCTAATCAACTTCATCTGCACTTCATAGAAACCTAAACATACAGTCACTAAAATATTCATTCACCTGAAGCCCTAAATGCAATGTTAAGTGTCCTTTTTCAGTAACGACTATCGGCCTTGCATTGTACCATCGCTTATTGTGTTGAACGGCAGACTACATTTGAAACGATGAAATGAGAGCTTCAACCTATTACCCGGACAAAAATGAAATTCGACCTCAAGTGCGCAGATGTATTCAGTGATTTCAAAGAATCTAGAGGTAGAGCGGCAAAGGACACATGAAAGAGCAGAACGCAGCCACGGGCCGATTGCGAAAAGGTTTCATCATCCAAACAAACTGAGACAAGCTGAATATACGCTGACAATTTGCTGCTGCATCAGTAATACGCAAAGACAATACCTCTGTTCTGGCACCAAACACCAGTTTCAGCACTATTACGCCAGATACCGTCTACTCCTGCTCTCTTCACCGGGCTACAGCTAGAGACCACAGCAGACCATTTATTCCAATTCAAGCATGATGACTCTTCAACGATCAAATGGTGTATAAAATTGCACGCTAGCAAACACAGACACATGCAAACACACACTAATATCTACTGCACACAAGCACTAGCAAACACAGACACACAAAGGCACATGGTGGAGACAATAAAATATCAACTTTGTGAAAAATGATGTCGCTGTGATAATACATGTCTGAGACATCCAAGTTCATATATATATATATATATATAACAAAATGTGAACTTTGGTATAGTTTTTTATGTTCCCCTATTTTCAGTGTTAATCATATAGGACAATGATGATGACAAAATAAAGTATTATTAAATTCAGTTTTTCATCATTTAAAAAAAACACCATGCAACACCAGTGCTCAGTAGAGTAGCTCAGTGGTTAAGCCATTGGACTACTGAACGGTCATGAGTTCAAATCCCAACACCACCAAGATGCCACTGTTGTGCCCCTGAGCAAGGCCCCTAACCCTCAAGTTGTATAAATGAGATAATGTTAGTCACTCTGCCGAGGGTGTCTGCCAAATGCCATAAATGTAAATGTAATATGCATTATGTACTGCTCAAACAGCATTCAGCATACAGTCTTGAAAAATGTAATGATGTAAATGTTATAATAATAATGGTATAATAACATAGAAATATACATATACAGTAAGTCCCAAAGCAGATTTTTACAAAGGTAAAACAGACCACAGCTGAAAAAAAGCTGCTGCATCTGGCCCTGGCATCTGGACATGAGGCTTATAAAGAGATTGAGGAGAGGGTTTTAACTCGGTTAAATGTGAAAGTCCTGCACCCAAATTAATTATGTGTTTCTTGAGGAAGAACAGATTTGTAAATATTTTACTTGGTTCGATTTTACAGTAATCAGCCAGCTGTATTTGTTTCTAAAGAAAAGTATGACTAATGCTGGACAATTGGCTAGGTAATTCCTGGCCTTAGTTATGCATCTGAGGTTGACCAAATAAAGTAGAAATTTTAAGTATAAGTAGCTAAACGTTTACATCAATCTGTTACATTAAAGCTACACTCAGGGAAAATATTCAGAAGAAAATGAAATCAAAATCCAATCCAATTCCTAAAACAGCACTCAGGCCCTTCAAAACCAGCGAAACAAAGAACATTGGAGAAACCGCTAACCGTTTTGATTAAGGTTTTTATTCTTGACTGTACACAGACCTTTATTCCACCTGGTCATTCAAAAGTGAAAGTGACAAAAATCTCATTAATCCTGCGATATGTCAGTGTTATAAGAAAGACATTTACAATATGTCCTGGAATAAATCACACTGTTATGCTATAAACCAGATTACAACTCACAATAAGGAGCTCCCGCTGTGCCGAGACCTAAAATATGTCACAGGAAACGACTTTGCCAAATGCCAAAGGCACCATTCCCTCTGAGACTGGAGGCAGCTCAGGCCATGTCTCCAAGACTGATAGACGCCAAGAATATGCCAAGGAGCACAGGATGGAGAGAAAGATTGAGTGGCGGGTGAAAGAGAAGAGAGAGGAGAGCGCCTGAGATGGGAAAAATGAGCGCAAAACTTTCTTTGCCCTATGCCTTCTCTCTCCGCACAGATGTGCCAGTGGAGCTGGTGCAGCTGCTTGGCTGACAAATGGGAAAAAATAGTCCAATTTGAGCTGGTCGTTAGCAGTTCGGAGTGCTGCTTTCCAGATAAATGAGCGGCTGCCTCAGGTATGGCAGCAGATCTTCCTGAAGCAGTCCTGAGAGACTGGAGGCCACAATTCCGGCAGCCCCTTCGCCACGTCTTCGATCGGCCCAGCCCGGCCCCGGTGCTGCAGCGTGGGTCACCTTGGCGATCCGCTCCTGCTGGGCTTCTTATTTTTACATTCCTGACCCCCTCCACTTCCTCGGCGCTATTCTCCCTACGCTACAGGGCTGCTTAGCCATGCTTGACTTTCTTTCTCCTAATCACATATTCAAATGAATAGGATAAGTGCAGAGATTATGGTAAGGAGAAGTATGCATGAGGGAGTAGCAAAAGTGTAACACATAGTAGGGTCCATCTGGTGTTGTTTTAGTGTTGGTAGGTGAAGGGTAGGGTGTGCACTCCATTAACAGCGTCTACAAGGATTTCAGTCGAGTCAAACACTTAGACTGGCATTTTGACTCTGACACACCCCCAAAGGGTACTATAAAAAAGCAATAGCATGCGTATGCGTGCGTTTGTGTGCTTGTGTGTGTGTGTGTCGTTGTGTGAGTGCGTGTTGCCTAGCACACATCCCTCCAAGACAATTCTTGGGTCCACCCGTGGACGATGCCAAGCCACGCACGCCTCTACTAGCCAGAGAGCCCACATGCCGGCGATGCCAGCTCGACAAACAATACCCAGGCAACAATTTTCTATCCCACTTGTCTGAGCTCTGGATGAAGGGTGCAGAATTTTACATAAGGCGCTGAACAAACAACAAGCTCAGATTCAGCATTAAAAACCACAGCAAGTGCAGTTTATAAACAAGCAGCGCTGAATGCTGATTCAAAACATGCTTGACATCATCTCAGGCTAAAAACTGTAGGAAATAAGAATGCTGACATCGCCTTATAAGAGCAGTGGATAAGTTTCTCTAATTAAGGACTGAAATAATATGTGGAGCGTGGAAATTTTCTTTGATGACAAATGATGAAAAGCTGTACAGCTGCATTGCTTATACTCTTCCTTTGCTAGGGCTTGGATTTGAGATGATGTTCAAAATATGCAGTCCTAATTAAGTTGTGGGTGTAAATATATATAAATATCAAGGCTTTGGAATTGTTCGTTTCACTCTGACAGTTATAAATCAAAGTAGATACAACTTTTCAACATTTTTTTTTTATACTTTTAATTACTACTGTGGTGTAGAATATGTCTCCTACTGTATATTCACTGAAAACTGAAATTGTGAGACTTTTCTTTTTTTTTTTTGGCAAAGTCTCCATATCATAAACTGCTGAGCTGGGAGAAAACAGATCTACTGACGTAACCACTGAAAACACTGAAAGAAAAAAAGGGAAATGACGGACGACCTGATATGCAGTGTAGTGTTCACTAAATGCCCCCACGTTATCGCAAAGGAATGCTTGAGATAAGAGAGTGTGTGTGTGTGGGTGTGTGTGTGTGTGTGTGTGTAGAGTTAAGAAATCATAGGATCTTTCACTGGAGGTTCAGGACATTCTGTTCATAAAAAGATCCTGAGACATTTTTCTTAGATGCCCCCCATATTGTATGTATTTGGTTACAAGAACACAGCCTAAATTTTATAATAATAATAATAATAATAATAATAATAATAATAATAATAATCACTCCAGCCTATCAAGAACCATCAAGGTATCATCAACTCCACCACACTCCCTCTAAAACATAACATTACACTGTACTTTCCTTGTCACTCCATTGGTACATTTAGCTTTTGCCCTTTAAATATGCATTGTTTAACTGTAAATGTACATAATGCTCCTTTAAATCATTTAAAATATATCAGTGCATTTGATCGTGCAACTCAGTGCAACACAGAATGTACAGTTCAGGTTTTTTTTTCTTGAGAATGTAGTTCATAAAGTATTCAGTCTTATGCCCACTCATCTTTCCTCCTGCCATTCACACAGAGGGACTGTGCCGGTATTTGTTTGTCGGATTATTTAATGAGCCTCCATTAATCTGCTTAGTTTTGGTCTGGGTCTCTTCAAAACCCCTGGATGCAATAATGAAATATACTCGATTCAATATAGCTGCAGAAATATTTGTCCACAGTCAGAGGGCTGTTTAATGTCCATGCAGTGCCACAGGCATGGTGGCCAGACCAAAGAGAATGTGGAGATGAGACAGAAAGCATGGTGTTTTTCCCAAGCAAAGCCAAAGCTCTGCATCCCTCTGATCTCCTCCAGCAGAACGCAGTGTCTTTCTGTGATTTATGGAGCATTATTTGCGCATAAAAGCTCTCCGATTCCAATACCGTGCATATGTGTACAGTATATTGATGTGTTTGCGATATTTTGAACTAGGAGAATATCAGGTTGATTAATATTGATACTGCGATTCGTTGAACATCTCATGATGCAATTCAAATGAAGCATTGAAAATAAAATGACATTCCCCCTCCCTTCTTTAGCACACAAGAAGTTTGTACTTACTGGTCTGCCTGTGACACACCAAGCCTCCATCTCATTACTACAAATAATAACATGATTCTAAATAGCTTCTCTGACACGCGAGATGGGCAATTCATTTTCTCCATCAAGACCATTTTCTCTTATTAAATTATGACTATTGATTTGCCTGGCTGAGCAGAATGCATAAACCAGCAACACGGTGCAGCACCTGCCGATTGCTTGTTTGATTTGTTAAATGCAAAGCTCATTTAGAGGCGTGCTCTCTCATGTAAGTAATTGTATTTCCTCGCAGGAATCCAGAGCACTGCCTGCACCTCTCACACTACATGCATACAGATCGGCAAATTTAAAATCTACGGTGGAAATAATCAAACGTAACAGCTGTTACTGGTTCAGGGCGGTTTAAAATAACTGGACTGAACATTGACAATTCTGTGTGTTCATCCTATCTGTAAGCTACGGACATTTTAGAGCATGTAATTAAAAATACTAGTGCTATACAGTATATATTATATAAAACACTACATAAAAATGCTCTAGAAAGTTCTAATCTTGTACAATTGTGCAAGCGATTAAACATTTACACTTCTTGTCATATTCAAAATTCTGAGTGAATTAACAATTAAAGTGGGAGCAATCCTGCAGATGTGGAAGTCTTATAAAAGAAAAGGTACAGCTGGAAATCATTCACAGGGTAAAAAAAAAACCTGATCATGAAAAAAAACCTCTTGAATGTCATCTTTCTCCTGTAGGCTGCTCACTCCTACAGGCCATATCCTCTGCCTGGCAGATTTCTCTCCCTACAGAGCTACATTAGGTGGCACTGAAGCTCATGAGGTGTGTGAAGTGTGTGTTTGGGTGAGTGTGTGTGAGAGTGTGTGTGGGTAGAGGGGTGTGTTCCGGCTGTCAGTGATTTTACAGCTTGGAGTCTGGAGACACACATGCCCAAGAGGAGTCTGTTCACCCACTTTACCGTCACACTATGCATGCACGACCTGTCAGCTATTGATCACTCTCTCACTCTCTATATCCCTCGTGAAGCCTCGCTCCGTTCCATAACGCACAAATGAGCTGCTCGATTCCTCAAACATATACTGCCACCCCTTAAAGGCCCTGCCACACACAGGACATGAAATGGCATACTTGGAGAAATATTCAGACTTCAGTTCCATGCTCTCTCTTTCTCTCTCTCTCTCTCAATCATGCTTTCTCTCTCAGCTACACATACCTACATAACTACATTTATTACAATCTCATGACATACCCTTCCATATAGGTGAGTATACAGTATACACTTTATTAGGCACTCTTACCATCCATGTGCCTTTTGTAAATCTCTCTCCTTTTGTGAATCAGCCTTTCAGTGGAACGGGACCAGGACAGGACCACCACTAATGCCTCTTTATTAGGCACACCTACATTTGTCTTTGTGTTAGTTAGGGACTATAGTTTGTTAAGCCCTTTATCGGTGTCAGTTTCTAATCACATGACTGCTGTTTGCTGCCTGCTTTTGGTTGGTGGACTGATTTTTGACACAGCAGTGACACTGAGGTTATTATAAAAACCCTGAACAATGCCAGGGTACCTCATACATATCTAAAACAGGCAACAATATTTGATCAGAGGTATTGATTTGGCTGTGTGTTTGCATAGATGGATTGACCAGGTGGTGGCAATTTTGTAAAATGCACATAGGGTGCGGTCAGACAGTTTTGGACTGATTAAAACAAACCAATGAGGCAATCGCTCTGTTAGTGCAGTTCATTAGAGTAACTGTGAACGCTTCCTTTTGCACTCTGGTGTGCACCAAATAAGTGGACTGAGACCGCCTGAAAAGTCCGTGTCTAAACTTCAGTCCTTGTCCGTGTTTCATTTAAAGTATTAATGCAATCAGAACCAAAGGCATCTAAATGAAGCAACCACAGGGCATGATGTTACAAGATGCAACAATAACGCGCTGTGAGAGAACAGAATGCTTTGAAACCAAAAATGTTTTGACTCCTTTATGCATTTCACCAGCTCTTGTGTGTTTCCAGTTAAAAATACCAGCAGGTATACACAAACCTAATAAGTGCATGGTGCATTGTTCAGACGCCTGGCTCCCAAAATATACATCATACATCACATCCTTTTTTTTTTTTTAACTTATTTTATTTTGTATTTATTTTAGTTATTTCCTTTTTTCTTAGTTTGCTTCATTTATAAATTTGTGAGTGTGAATACTAACCAAACCAGGACCAGGTCTGGACGTGCAGAACTAAACCACAAGTCTGAAAACACCCTTTTATGGCAGCCGTACCTGATAAAATGACCAATGTATTTTTTTTTATATCTCAATAAAAATTCAGGGAATAACTGGTCAGATGAGGATTGGAAAAATACTGCCAGTGTTCACCTAGTTTTGGTGAACCTGTGAACCTGTTCTTGGCTAACAGGAGTGGATGAGATCTTCTGTTGTTGTAGCTCTTTCACCTCAGAGTTTGAAGAGTTGTGCCTTCAGAGATGCTTTTCTTCTCATGGTGGTAGTAAAGAGTTATTTGAATATTCTCCTCTATCCGCTCTCATCAACAAGATGTTTCTTCCCCAGAACTGACACTCAGTGCATGTTTTTTGTTTTCTAACCATTCTGGATCTGACTGGATAATTGTGTGATTAAGCAGGTATACAGGTGTTTCTAATAAAGTAAAGTGCCTGTATTTCCCTGAGAGCTAGAGAAAGAGAAATAGAGAGAGAGAGAGAGAGAGAGAGAGGATGAAGTTCACTATATGCACTAAAGTTACAATTTTGTTAATGACTATATGGAAGTAAAGTTGGGATCTGATAAATTATCCCAGCTACACGAGATGGAACCAGTGTCTGACAGAAGCCCTGCATGCCGAAGAAACATGAGTACATGCACCACAGTCCCGAGTGCAGAACCCTGAAAGGAGTCAGCTGCTTCTAAGAACAGAAGGGTAGAAGGTTATTGGAAAGTGATCAACTCTGAGATGTAACATTTACCTTTCATCTGTCTCACCAGCAGCAGAACAACCTAACAGTCCACCAACCAAAAATATCCAGCAAAAAAAGCAGATAAATTGAGATTTTGAAAAAAAAGGATACCTGCTGTTTCATTCATCATTATCCTTACTACCTCAGCATTGCTCATCCTAAAATTTTCATCACAAAATACACTGCCAGAAAAACTGGTATAATACTTAAAATTTGCTAGGTCCCCCACAGCCGACCTGCACAAAAAAAAGGAATTACGTGGTCAATTTATTAAATGTAGTTTTAAAAATCCAAACAAAACAAACAAATAAATACGTTGCATCCTTTAAGTTACCACACTGCCACACGCTGCTTCATAAGTTCGAGGTTTTCCTGGAATACTTGTAGTCATGGTACACCCTTGAAAAGAGGTCCTTGAAAAACTATATAACTGTGTAGAAAATCGCAAACTTGACATTCTCACGGCAGAAACAGCTCTAGAAACTTCTATAGATGTCTATCACTATATGTACGTACTGTCGGATGCAAGCAACGACATGCATAGGTGGCGTTGCTGTGTATTTTGCATAAGCTCCAGTACCAGTTTTTCTGGTACTTCAGTTTCCATACACCTCCATTTCAGCTTTTAATTGTGTAAGACTTTGTTATACTTTGTTTTTATTCATTAACGTGTTTATGTGCAGTACAAATTAAATCACATAACACGTGAGCTATTACCTACCCAAAACATACTGAAGTAACCGCATGAGGAGAAATAAAATGTGCCAAATCTACCAGCCTCGACTGACGTTTCTCTCTCTCTGGACTGTAGGAAGTGTTTTTCCAGTCCGGCTTCACATGAGCAACCACAACGAGCCAAACTGTTTCCATTTTAGAGGCAATTAACTATTAGTAATAGCTAAGGAAAGCACGGCAATAACATACCACAAGCAGCTCCACCACACCATGTCAGTCTCTCCCTCTCTCTCTCATCCACAACTCCTCTAACATAACTACCATAACTCCAGCATCATACGATCAATCTCATTTATGTCTATGACATTCTGGGAAGCACAGTGAGGATTTTCAGTGTTAAAGGCTGTATAATTTCTGTGAATTTATATGCTGAAGACAACATATCTTGGCTCATTCCTCAAGAACGGTGAGTGCTCCATTCAATTCAGCTCACCTGCGATTAAACTATGGTAATGAAAAAAAATGCAGATGAGGCTGTTCTTGCTACATGAGGTAAATGATTTTTGGCATCTTTTTTTACAGGAAGGTTAAACAGAGCGCATGTTTAATAATATTTACAATACTGTCACAGGAATGTTCCTGTAGCTATGCATTATGGCCCTTTCATACAGTACAATATTCTAGTAAGTGTACTTTTCTGAAATAAACAAATGGGAACTGCTGTAACATGAACTCTACTGTATTGAAACTATAAACTGGTCATAAACTGGCAACTGGTATAAATCTGGCAGAACTGTTCAGGGGAATTAGTCCTAGCCTTCACAGGAAGGCTGCTTATATCAGTTGCAAAGCCAAAGTCATGGTTTCTACATGGACAGATTACATTCATCTGTAGAAACAAAATGCTCATTTCTGGAAATCACACGAACATTATTAACCCCCTAACCAAGACACAACAAATTCCACACTCCACACTATGACTTCACCAACAACAACAACAGAAGAAAAGCTAATGAGCAGCCAAGTGAAACGCAGTAGAGCACCTGATTACACGTCAGACTGATCCCGTTGCATTAGGAGAAAGGACACTCTTACTGCCGGATGTCCACGGGGACTGAGGTCCCTGTCATATGCTGAGTTAAGCACTTGAAAAAGTCTTTAGGGGAGTGTGTTAGGCCGTCTGGGGATTTAGCCGAACCCTGTAGTAGCGGAGAGCATCTGAGCACATCGCTGCATATGAGAGGCTTCTGCCAGCTCCGAGTGCTGAACACTGACTGATTGCCATGTCTGGGAGATCTAATTTGAAAGGTGGACAGTGATGAATGTCTTGCGGTCGTCTCATGGGCCGTCTGATGTATTATGCATTGGCCGATGCATCGCAGGACCTGCCGAAGCCTGGCATGGCGGTGCGACGGAGGCTGAATGAGACACGACTCATATAAATGATTCCTCCACTGCAAGTTTTTTTTCCCTTTAACTCTGCAGGTCATGGTGGGAAGCTAATCGGGGGCTGCTGCTAATGGGGAATGACTGACTGCAGCCGGTCCGCCCTGCACTTTTGATGGGCTGAAAATTTGACAAATTCTCTTAACATGACGACTGAAGCAGGGAGCCCTGTCGAAGCAGAATCTAATTATCAGAGACACAGAGATAGAGGGCAAGCTGCACTACAGGCTTCCCAAACTGACACTCTAATCCTGCTGTCTGTGTGCATTCATCCTCTCTATCTTCACCGAGAGGTGTGCTCTGTGACAATTTCGCTCTCAGTCACTATCTCTCTTCCCATCTCTCTTTCACAATCAGAAGGACCCATATCTTTAGTACCTGTTGCAGGCCCCTGATTTCACAGTAGAAGGCTTTGATCTCTGGCTACTGGATGGCATGTTTTGATTCTGACACTGTGTTGCCAAGCATAAAAAACTGCAAGCATGAAACCCTGCTATTAGCCTGCAGGGGAGCGAGCCAAGGCTGCTGGGTTGGCTTTTGTTCCTCACCCCAGGAAAACAGCATGTGTAATTGTGCCTGTGCAGCAGTGGCAGATCAGGCTCCTCCTTTGTTTACACGTCCACCAGGAGAGCACTTCCTGTCAACATCCCAGTGCTCCTGAGCGCCCATCAGCCCTGCGTTTTAATGTGCTAAAGCAATATTGACTGCTGCGACCGGCACAAGCTCAGTACTGGCCCTCAGTGGGCCCTATGTGAGCCTTAACGAGTATACGGCTCCTCTAATTGAGCCATTTCTGCACCAGTGGCTGTTTTTGTCAACCGAGGCTACTAGCCTCTAGTGTTTGCCCGTGATTTGCCCGCTTCGTGGTCAGTTCACCACTTTTTTGACCCGGGAAAGTGGAAAGCCGACGTTTCCTTGTCACACAGCCCTTCCTGTAAGATTAGCTGCAGATAGCATAGGCTGTGCAATCAATTGGAAGAATATACAGCTAACAGAACAGCAAGCATAAGAGTGCAAATATATCAGATAACTCCCAGAACACAGGCAGAATGCAAACAAAGACAGCGGTACACAAGCTGCTGTTTGATACGAAGCCTTTCTGTGTGTCTCAGAATTCATTTTGCTCTTGTTTAAAATGCCGTTCGTTTTCTCCCCTATTATCTAAAGTCTGCATTAAGCATGACACTCATTTGTATAAATCTGCATGCAATTGATACAGCTGCTGCCTGTACACCAGGCTGAGAGAGAACAGAAACCGTCTTTCTTCAGAAAAGCGCACTTTTGCATAAAGATCTTCAGAAGGAAATGGCTCTGCACAGTCCAAACCTGTTTAAATGATGCCATATCCAGAAGAGATCACATTTAAAGCAAAAGAAGGCTCTAATGGAGTTAAATGGCATGCTCAAAAGCTAAAGATTCTTCACTAGTTATCTAAGGAGTTGTGACCAGTTCACTCAGCCAGGCTGAGCCTGAGACAAATGACCACACCGTGCTCATACTCACCGGGCCACTGTCACTATTTGACAGTCCGTTTGTGGTTCTGTCACCAAAACACATGAAATAGCGTCACGTTATCTCGCTGTGAAGTGTCTGTGTGCTCTAATTAAAGGATGTGAATAGATTTAAGCAAGACGACACCGCTCATGATCTCATTAGCATGGAATCAAAGCAGCATATGAAAGTAGCAATAAACGAGCTTTTGTTTTAACTTCCTTTCATCTTTCCCCGGTTTGATGTAAGAACTGTTCATGTCATTAATCTCACTCGAAGACCATAAATGCATCAGAATTCTAATTGTTTTGCTCATACAATCGCACAATGTGGAGAAAAAAATGGTAGCCTCTTAAAAAATGACATGGAAATGAGGAGTTAGCTCTCTGTGTTGGGTTAAGAGCTTAATGGTTCATAGAAGACGGTGGTTAAAACTGGACCAACACTGAAAATTTGACCTGCATTTACATTTGGGCTGAAACACAATACCAACCTACAAACGCTGAAACATGTAAAGCCAGCCAGTTCTTTACACGCTGCCTATGTCAGAAAACAGGGGATTAATCAGTCCGTTTCAGAATCCGTATAGCATATAATGTCTTAAATGAAATCACTGGAATGATACTGTCCACCATCTGCATATCTCCACCTTCTGTGTGAGTGTCTCCACCCATGGCTTGAGAAACGCATTTTTTGCTTGTTAGAGTTAACGAAAATGCACAGGAAATGCACTGCTGTCGGCTGTACAGACCAACATATTGCTAGGACAGAGCAGCTGAGTGGACAAAGTTTATTTTTGATGTCCAAAAACAGTTAGCCAATACCTACAGGGGTTAGACAATGAAACTGAAACACCTGTCATTTTAGTGTGGGAGGTTTCATG
>JAOUQY010000011.1:11503553-11515320 GCA_028566355.1 Doras micropoeus
GCCGCAAAAGGAGGCCCTACACCATACTAATAAATTATTGTGGTCTAAAATGACAGGTGTTTCAGTTTCATTGTCCAGCCCCTGTATATATATATATATACAGACCAGAATTGAAGATGGCAGAATAACCTTCCAGATGCTGCTATAGACATCACATCCTCAATCCATCACTATGCTATAAGGAGCTTCCATGCTGCATGCTCTCAGTTTCAAAACCAGTGATTTCAGCCCAGCTGCCACCTCGTGCACACAAGCACATTTTATGAATTGGTAAATACTAAAATAATGTCATTTGATACACAGATTTATTATCTGTTGCACCAATTTATTTACTCATTAACAGTGCAACCTGAAAAAGCACTGATGCAGAATATTTAATTTGTAGTTAATTGAAATATGGTTTGGCATTTACTGCTGCTCAGATAAAACAGCCTAAAATAGTGACATCCTGAAACAGTCTTTGTTTAAAGTTTAGAAAAGCCTCTATACTGGACAAGTAGTAGAAATGAGTAGTTGTGCAACCTTTAGCTACACTATGTGGCCAACGTTTTCTGGACACCTGACCATCTCACACACGTGGTTCTTTCTGAAACTGTTACAACAAACTTGGATGCTCATAATTGCACAGGTCTTTGTATTCTGTAGCATTAAAATTCCCCTTTCCCTGGAACTAAGGGACTAAATATCTAGCATGACAATGCACCTGTGCTTAAAGAAAGGTCATGAAGACATGCGTTGCCCAGGTTGGGGTGGAAGAGGTCAAGTGGCCTGCAAAGAGCCCTGGCCTCAACCATACTGAACACTTTTGGGATGAACTGGAAAGCTGACTGCACCCCAAGCCTCCTCACCTGACATCAGCGCCTGACCTCACTAATGCTCTAGTACCTGAATGAGCACAAATCCAGCCAAAAGTCAATCTGTCAATAGTCAAAAGCCTTCCCAGAAAAGTGAAGAGCAACAAAGGGGGACTATATCTGGAATAAGATGTATACAAAGCACATATAGGTGTGCTGGTCTGGTATCCACAAACTTCTGGTCATAGAATGTACATTTACACTGTTCTGTAACATTTGTAATATAAGGTTATCCAGTGGCCTCTGTATTTTAAGGCTATAACTGAAGCTGCCTAGCATACATACACTGAAGTACCAGAAAAACGTTGCACAGTCCTCACGCTGATGTTTGTTGAGGCCCCAGCACTGAATTCTGATGTTACTCGAGGCAGTGTTGCACGCCTATCATGAGAAACGATTCTTACCAGTCGACGCTGCTCACGTTCACCCAGAGTCTTTTTACGGCCACGGTGCTGTCATAAGCTCAAGGTTTTGCCGGAATTCTTGTAGAGACGGTACACCCATGAAATGCCCATATGTGAAAATCCAAACTTTGCTTCTAACTCTGAAACGCTATGACCCATCTAATGAGCTCCAACTATTGGAAAACGCAAGATCGTGATAACTTACCACAGCTCTAGAAGCTTCAGTGGCATTAGGGGTATGTATTTTGCATAGGCTTCAGTACAAGTTTTTCTGGTTCTTCAGTGTATACAAAGTGACTACATGGTTAAGAAAGGTACTAACAGCTGCTGTGGTTTCACTGGTTTTGATTAGGAAGAGATTATTCTAAAGCAATCCCTACTGGTGTGATCATTATTTCAGTGATTGATTACACAGCCAGCAGTATAGCTTTGGTACAAGTTTTGTCTGATGCAAGAGAATAACTGACACACGATTTAGAGTCCTGAAACAAGTAGTGCCTATTTCTACTACTTTAATTACACAGGCAATGTCTAGATTTCCCAATACAGTCCATGGGTCGTGCAGCTTTGTGTATGTAAGTCATTTGGTTTTTGTGCATTTCGAAGCAACACTCTAGCCTCAGGCTTAATGTTGCTTGAAATGATTCAAATGAAAACGCATCCCTAATTGACTAGTCACTAGGACATGGTGTAATTAGCTGCAATAGGTTGGAACAAACCAAGCAATTTGGCCGTGATTATGTGCTGCTAAGTAATTGAGTGATTGCAGTTTAAGGTGCACTCACTAAATCTGCCTTGAGTGCTCCCTCTAGTTAGATGCAGTGGCTCTCATCTCTGAGCTGGTGCTGAGAGGTTTCAGTATGTGTCACAAGCAAGCTTTTCCCCTCAGTGCATTGAACATCCAAAAACAGCCAAGAGACCCTCATTAGGGAGGACCCAAGTTGGAGAGCATGAATTATGCAGAGCTCAAAACACTGGCCAGCATCTGAACATCCACTCATACGTTTGATCTTCTCAAATTTACTGCACACTTTTGCAGTCATTTGGTGGCACTGAACTAAGAAACTTTTTAATGTGCAGGAGGGCGTCTAGAGAAGAAGTCACTGCCACTTGATGGGTACAGCATAAATATGGGAAGTGTTTGAAGAAGCACCCAAATGACTAATATCTCCCCAACCCCTTGCAACTAGTTTATCAGCTAATGAGAAGCCAGCCCAGGTCATTGGCATCATAAATATTTTGCTAAATATATTCCAAAGCCTGTTGGCAGGCATCTTGAGATTTCTGCTTACCTTCTTTTCAATACTAGGAAAAGTAGGAAAGAGCTAAAATTCAGGATGGTTCATATGATGCCTCGAGCTCAGGCCTAATAAATACAATCACCCTATTTAGAACTTGAATTAAAAACGCGATTTCATTCATTTTATTCAGCTTAAAAGGGTTCTAATCATGATCATAATCATAATCATAATCATATAAGGCATTGTTTTAAGGTAAATCCAGAATGGAAATACAGAAGAAAAGTTCACTGTGTCCTAGGAGTCTATGTGATCCTGGAGTATAGCACACAATACAGATAAATAAGTCAGCCTGTCTGGGTCCAGTATCCTCAGAGGAGCTGAGCCGTGTGCTGTCAGCTCAGGTCTGTCCTAGATGAGGAAGGATTTTTTTTTTGAAAGAGAGAGAGCGTTCCTGTGTCATACCAATGCGTGTCTGAGAGAGGACAGCTTCCTTCAGCACTGACAGTTGTTGATCAGCATCTCCTGCTTTTACTCGCTGAACACTCGTCCAAAGACCGGAAATGCATTTGGCCACAGTGGTCAAGCTCACATCCCCTGCTCCAGACTGCCACTTTGAAGTACTTCCCATTAAATAAACACGGAAGATGCTCCATTGTTGTCGATTGTAAGACAACAGGCATTTCAGGCAGACTGACAGAAATGAGCTAATTTGGGTTACGAAAACATCCTCTTTGGCACAGACTTGCTCAGAGTAAAGAGACTTCTTCAAGTGTAGCACAGTTGTGTATATTTCTGCAACCAATTGACCAGATAATGGGGGTGAGGGGTTGGGTGGGGTATATAAGTAACTGAACACTGATACGTTAGCATTGGTTTGGTGCCACATATTTACAGATTTCAAGGCAGTGTCAGTTTTTCTCTATTCAGAAAAAAAATGACCTCCAGTTTTTTTTTAAGTTGTCAGATCATTTTAGTCATATCCTTATAGACATCTTTAAACTTACAGCCATTTTTTCTTACAGAGATTTTCCAGGCACCTCGTGTTAGAAAAAAAAGTTTTTCACCACTCCTATTTGCTTTACTTTGCTGTTTTCACCCATGGGTTGAGAGGAAACATTTTTGGCAATTGCAGAGTGATGGATGCTCTAGAAAACTGTACTTGCTCTGGGTATTACTTTATCTGCTTGGTACGTCAGTAAAATGAAAAAATAAAGGTTATAAAAACAGATTTATAAAAACTTGCCATTATAATGCCACATATAACCAGTATAAAGCCTGTTTCTTATTCACTTGTCACCACATCAGAATTGTAGAGTTCAAATAAAAATATTGCATGTTATTCAAACATATGGATTATGAGGAAATACAGACGATCGGAGGCTTATGAGGTTAGAATGCCGCTATATTTTGCGTGTCACATCCCAGTTCATCCCTACTCATGAGCAGGCTTTCAGTCCATCTGCCTGGCCAGTCTACTAACCACTGACCACCCCTATACCTTAAACTCACCTGTCAGCCATTGCAGACAAATCCTGACTGATAATTTAGGCAATCCTGCTTTGTGGCTCCTGCTATATGACTGAGTTGTTATTTTCAGAAGTTTAGCTGCAGTTGATCAGTTTCATAAGTTTGCTATCTCTTGCCGCCCACACTTGAAATGAATACCTGAGTCTGCACCTAGGACCGGCTCTGGGCTTGTTTAGGGGTTCATGATTGCAACTGTGGAAATCACAGAAAAACCATTTAAAAAGATTTTTAGCCATGCAGGATGGAACAAGACACCATATTCCTTTGCACTGAAAAGATGAGCTAATTAAAGCAACTTTGTTCTCATCCTAAGAAAGTGTGTTTTTTTATATTTGTTGGCCAATAATGATACATAATTCCTTTCCTTTTTCTTCTTTTGATTTCATTCTTTTTCAACGATGAATATATGTAATACTGCAGACAGTTTTGGGTTTTGCTTACTTTTGATTTCAACCCTCATCAACCCTTCGAGTAAAGCCTTCGAGTTGAAGTTGCTCTCATGAACAAAAAGAGTTTTTATGAACATGACAAGTTGAACTTATCGTGTTACTTATCGTGCAGGACTGACAGCAGATCTACTTCTTCCACACCTCATGTGGACCTCACCACGGTTCAGCTGAAGCACACCCCAGACCACCATGTTCAACAGGACCAGACTGGTTCTCTGGACAACTCCCTCCCAGGCACAAAAACAGCTTTCACACTTCACCAAATCTACCGAATCCTCAGGGCAAATGACCGCGAGTCTGGAAAAAACCTCAAGTGTGAAAATGACCTAAATCTCTGACCTATTGCACTTCAGCCTGCTAATATACTGTTTAACTTTTCACATTATATCAGTGTGGAGGACACAGTCACAGACTGAGGGCCTCAGTTCACATCCTGTCTGGAGAGACTTCTTAAAAAGGGGTTACTGTAAGCCTCAACTCTTGCTACCACCCGCAGGCCAGTGGTCAAGTACAGCTGCAAACTAGGATCTCTGGAGGCTTCTAAGGACTCACTGCTACAACCGCTAAGATCAGTGGGCTCACTTCCTACCCTGGTCTGAGTATGGTCGAAATGATGTTTTTTCCACGTCCTGCAGTATCAGCTGCTGTTGTTCCTGTGAAAAACCAAGGGTCAGAAGCCTCCAGAAAGAAGTCACAGAAGTAACAGAAACAGCAGGCAGCTCAATGGGTATAGTTCTTCATTCAAGACTAAAACCATAATGTAGCATGTTGTAAGTCCTTCTCCAAACAAGGCCAGTCCTTACGTTTATCACAGCCAGTTCTCATTAACCTGAGAATATTTAACCCCATTTTTGTTTGCCTTTCATTATGAAGTATTACTTAAGACCCAGTCCATGCCTCTTTTCATGTTTCCATGTATGACCAATACTACACACACCACTATTTCAAATAACCTGTCTGCTTTAAAGATTGTTTAAACAGTCAGTACAGCCGGTACACCTATAAAGTGCAGTCATTAATCATGCAATTTCATCATTAAAGGAAAATGTGCTATATTTGCTCATTTAAAGGCTGCGCCGTATCATGTATCTTTGTCAGAGAAGAACGTTTTTGGGATGCCAAAACTAATAAGATAAAGTGAAAATTTAAGGTTTGGCGACCTTGGAGTTTGTTGAATTAAACCCTTCACACAATCCGTAGTACTGTTTCCACTTAAAGTAAATCGTGAATGAGCTGGTCAGGTATTTTTTTTTTAAGATGTGTGCAATTGCATAATTAGCTTGTGCACAAAACAGACAGCAGAAGGTCTGTAGCTGATTATACATGTTGCATTTGCATCTAAAATCTCATGATAGGCTCAAGACTATAATAATTTGTCCAATTTTTTTTTTATTAGGTTACATCAAACCCTGCTTCGGTCACAGAAACCGTGTCCTTTCGCCAAACTGAGAAAAAGCTGAGAAAAGGAGAAAACCTATAATGGACAGAGATGTCAAGTTGAGCTCTCTTGAAGGGCAGACTAGCCTACTTGTAGTATGTGCAGTCATCCCCTTAAGTCATTTAGCTTTAATTTCCACATCTGATAGCACAAAGAATAGTCCCAGTAACAGGGATAAGCTTAACATTGGCCAGAGCTAAAAATAATAAGGTTTTGATGTTAAGAGACCAAGGTTTGTTCTCCCAAGTCATTAGTTGAGATTCCCATTACTGCCACCTCTATTCCCTAAAACGTGCCGCTGCTGCTGGAGCGCTGGGGCACTGGTGTTCCTCTATCTTCAAAGTCACTCTCAAGAGTTAGGAGGCTCGACCGAAATTGTGGGTTCTGTGAGAAGCAATTACGTTGTAGACTGAACATGGAGACATAACACATTCTGGAAAAGAGCAAAAATGTTCTAACGTAATTGTTCTTTATAAATTGACAGTTAATGACATCGGTGCTTAATGTCTTTTTCATTCAATCTGCCAAAATACAAAAGAAAAAACAGGTAATTGTGATGGTTTGTTAAAAGAACTGTGTAAAACAGTGTCTTACGTATCTTTATACAAAATGTCCTGGTTGAACCGTTCTGAGGTGTAACACGATGCCAGTATCTGTAAACATATTTGTTCCAAATATTCCTATCTGTACCTCTGTTCGGATTTAAACCCAAAATGGGTGTGGCCTAAACCAGAAGGATTTTCTTTTTAATTAAATACAGAAACAGTGGAAAACAATGGGAAAGACCCAAAGGTAGAAATGGCAACAGTGTCTAGTAGCCTAATTAAAACCTCCCACTCATCAGTCCAAATGCACACCACTAGTCTCAAATAGATGTCCCGCTAACCTTTCTGGGAAATATTTTCTGTATTTATTTCCATTTAGAAATCTGTTTTTGATTAATGTATTCATATTTGGTTACATCCCTCGAGTATACATAAGTGTTTACCAAGAATATAAAGGCAGAACTTTATGCACAAGAGCAAAGCAAATTTTACCTCTGAACGTGGTTAATAATATGCTTTCCCTCACCTATATTACCTGCATGTTCAGAAATGCCTTTTTGTTTGCCTCCTCCTTAGTTTGCAATGCATAACATAAACTTCATAAACAAGTCTTCTAACCCCACTATTGACGGGGATAAAGATAAAAAGTTCGCAGCTATAAAAGTGATGGTTTTGACAGCAGCATTTCATCATGTGTTAGAGCAGCTCCCAGAAACACAGTGTTACCCAGTGGAGCCCAGAGGGGGCTTCTCTATCTCCATGATAAACTCATCCTGCATGATTTATTAACTAGCAAACCACGCTGCTCTGCGCAGCCTGTGCATGGGGTAAAAAAGCCTCTGGTTCCTCTGAAACTTTACAGGTAGGACTGACATTTTCCAACTTTGTCAAACTCATTAATGAACTTCACACAGGATCCTTAGATAGCAGTTGAATAGTGAAATCTGGATCTGAAGTATTAAACACATGCTTGCACAGTAAGCGGCAGAGCAAAACCTGACACGCGTAGTAATGGAACAGAATGATAATTTCCCTTTGTGGCTAAACTTCGCGAAGGATCTCATTCATCATATTAGAGTGCACAAACACTCGGACACTCACACATACTCTGTGAGCCTTTCGGTGTGTATTCATATTAATCACTATTCTTTGATCAATGTAACCCTTTTTTCTCCAGAGTGTGCTCTAGCCAAAGTGACCTTGGAGTGGCTGTTCTGAGAACAGCAAAGCTGTCATATTACATCAGCTCTGCTCTGCTCGCCGCTGCTCCTCAGAGCCCAGACCTGGCACCTGACTGCACAGAACAACACTGGCATCGCTTTATTCCTCCAACATCCATCTGCTGCGATTCTAATCAGAGCTTTGCTTCTTATTTTAGCAGTCCGTATGTACTGTATGTGAGCGCACTTTCCCTTACAAATTTTCCCTCTACTGACTCATGTACGAACCTCTCTGTTTATTTCTTCAAAGTTTGCACTGGTCTAGGACATTCTATTCTAAGTGTGAAACTGGGTGACGTAGTGGGTAGTGCTCTCACCTCACACCAAGAAGCACCGGGGTTATGTTCCCGGACTGGGCCGGGGTCCTTTCTGTGTGGACTTGTAAATTAATTGCTAAAAAATTACAAACTATATTGCCCACAGGTGTGAGTGTGTGCAAATATGTCCGTCTGTGTGTACTGGTGATCTGCCTTCAGCCCATTTAACGCTGGGACTGGGTCCAGCACCCCCTGTGACACATTAGTTAGATAAGTGCTTAGACAATGAATGAATGAAAGAATGAATGAGTAAAAGTAAACCAGTGAAAGGTCTATTTTTTTTACCCCCAACTCCAGATGTTCTTCTAGTTTCATGCCCAAAAGGGGCAGTGTAGCTGAGTGGATAAGATGTTGGACTACTGACCAGAAGACTGTGAGTTCCAATCCCACCACAGCCAAGCTGCCACTGCTGGGCCCCTGAGCAAGGCCCTTAACCCTCAACTGCTCAATTTATCTAAACGAGATAAATGTAAGTCGCACTGGATAAGGGCGTCTGCCAAATGCCATAAATGTAATGTAAATGTAGTATCAGCTTGACATGCTGTAATGACCAATCTATCCAAGATGCTTCAAAATGACACGAACTATCAATGGAAAATGTAGCACCATAATAAACTGCAAATGCCTCCACAAGATCTGGCCTAGACACAAAAATCATCACATCAGCAAGAAACAAAACATACTGAGTAAGAATTGGGGTTTTGGTATTTGTTTCAGTTATATAACACACATTTAATGGGTTACCAAACAAAATGTTATACAAAATGAAAATGTCTAAATAGAAGCCTCAAAAAACATATACCACACTATCATGTATATTATTAATTTGAAAATAATGACACCTTCTCCAGCCTGGTGCTGAAGCATTACTCATCCATCCTCCATGACTAAAGGAGGTAAAACACCAGCATTGTTACTGCACGCTGACAGCTTCCACCGCCCGCACGTCCATGTTGTTGCTTTTTTAACCGTCTTGTTGGCTGTGATGGTGTGATCGACCACCCGGCCAAGTGAAGAGAGACAGGCCTGCCAAAGATCTGTCTGGCACCAGCACTGTTTCTCTCCTGCTGAATGTGTCTCCACTGTGGAGGAGTAGAGACCTCGGGCCATTACTGTACCTTCAGCGTGACTTTCGCCTAATCTCAGCCTTTCAGGTGCGAATGACTTTGATTTAAGCAGTCACGGTACCAAGGAGAAGCGCTCCGGCATGTGCAGGGAACTTTACACACTGTAGATCTAATTGGTAACATTGGTAAGATTTTGTGCTGTTTCCTATATTAAGTGTTCAATGAGTCGATAAGTGTGAGCGATAAATTATGAGAAGTTACGTAAACGTGTCAGTAATTAATAGAAAGACAGCAGTGGAGGAATGGGGGGTGGGGGTGGGGGTGGTGGTGTTCATAAGCACTTCTTCTTCTCACACTTATTCATATGCAGAAGTTTTTTTCTTCCCTAGCACAATATGCGGAAAAATGAGGAATCGCTGTGTAGTGGAGGATGAAAATAAAGCCCTCGGAGGAATAATAAACTTTCTTGTGGCTGGGCCGTGCATGACCCTTTCCTCTTTTGCGTTCCTCTTGCATCCCTCTTCTAGGTCTCTCACTTCCCTCTCTCCCTCTCTCCATCCCCCCGCTCCATCTCTACTACCCCGTCCCTTAGCTGCACTCAGAGGAGTAATGGAGTGAGCACTTGCCGGCAGTTAAAGAAGACAAAAAAACGCAGCGCTTCACAATTGTTCTCGGCAGCAAGATTACTCCTGGGGGACTGAGCTGGGTAACCTCGCAACGCTTCGGTTCAGATTTAAAGAAGTGCAGATTAATAAATCATAAATCCCCAAGTTAATACGACAACCCATGACTCCTCCGTCACCTTTTTTGTGTTGGATCTCACCCCCATCGGTCCCACGGGGCTGGGTACAGCATTTAAAAGCTCTATGCATGGACGAGGAGGAAAACAGACAGGTGGCGCAAACCTCGGAGGGCCTCAGGCTGAGCTCCGCTCCCAGTCACTCTCATCCTATCAAACAAGAACACAGAGATTGCAGCTCCCGCTTTCACTCTGCATCTCTCCCTCATCATGTTCAGCCACCTCTGGAAGCTCAGTCCCAGGTGTTCATTGACTTGCATGAGTTAAGTCCTCACAGATTTGCCTGCATTCTGTTGCAACAAAAATCTGATGGGCATCTATTGATCGCTACGTTTCTTACTCCCAGTTGCAGGAACTACATTAGCGGCATGCAATACTTTTTCACAGATATGATCAATTCATTGACATATACGTTTTAGGTCAGGTTTCAGCGGGTGCAAAGACGGACAGCGGAATGAGGTGCAGGGTGAGCGTGAGGTGCTGTCGTTTTCAAGGACGCCCTGCATCCCTCGGTACTTGTTGAAAAGAAGGAATATTATTAACCCCAGTGGCACATGCCTTCCATTTCTTCACGATCCAGAAGCAAAAAAAAAGGCAAGCCATTACATTACTGTGTTTCTCTGAATGGCGAAAGCTAATTTGACTTGGGAGAAGGTGCTCTGTGTAAGGTCACAATAATGCCACAACAACCACGGAAATGGGCCATCGTAAAAATAACTGGGCAGCGAGAACAAAACTTTTAGAAACGCGAAGTGTTCTTTTTTTCTAGGACAGAGAACACACACCGGCGTGACTCGACAGTGCGGGCCTCGCTGTGTATAAGAAAAGCAACCGATTATACTGTACGTAATGGAAAAATGAATAGCTGAACAAAAAATATCTTTTACCTCCTCTTTAAAGAGGTGACTTTGAAACAACCAGCAAGTACTGGATGAAATTCTGACAAGTTACTCTGTACCAAGGCAAACACACATGACACCTGTTATTACAAGTGATTTATACGGAGATATTTTTATTCCATTATGCAGAGGGCACGGTGAAACTTAGGCCACAGAAGAGCATGCCTTTCCTCTTGTCTTTGCAGTTTAGGACATGGAAGTGTGACACCCCCTCTGTATGGTATGCTGACACTAGACTCAAGTGCTCGACTATAATTAACCCTGGACTACCTCCAGCGCAGGTACAGGGAGAAAGAGCAGAGTGCCAACCTGTCTGCCAGACGGTATCCATTCCCCACTAGTGCGTTCGGCATGGGAGTCGCTTTGACACTCTGCGTTTTCCTCAACCCCATGGAGTCAGCACACAGCTCCATTCCAGCAAACCCCATCTGCACCATCCATTATTAGATCCGCACTATCGTGGCTCTCGGGCTTCAATCTCTCACATCCCTTTGTGTTAAATGAAAAGCATGTCGTTTGTAGCATCCATAGACGTAGAAGATTTATTTATTTATTTCGCAAAATTAAAACAGCAAGCATGCCATACAATAGCATTAAATGCTCGAGAGCATCACTCACTAACAGAAGCAAGTCAGGTAGAATTTTTTTTTAGGAATAAGATGTAATCCCAGTCATCCATACATCTAATTTATTTATTATTTATATATTTAGCATCATGTTTTACATAGAGTAGCTACAGGTTAGCTAGAGAGGTTAGTAGATTTCACACCGGGTTACGTTTTCACACTAGATTAGGTTTTACACTCGTCAGTGGGAGTCCACCAGGGGGTTGTGTTTGGTGTTCCAGGCTGCCCTGGCTGGGGATCGAACCCTGGACCTTCTTGCTGTGAGATGGCGCTATCTGCATACATATAAAGCACAGGTTATGGGGTTGAGATGTACAGGGGTTAGACAATGAAACTGAAACACCTGTCATTTTAGACCACAATAATTTATTAGTATGGTGT
>JAOUQY010000011.1:11586595-11597250 GCA_028566355.1 Doras micropoeus
TTATTATTATTATTATTATTATTATTATTATTATTATTGTTGTTGTTGTTGTTGTTGTTGTTGTTGTTGTTGTTGTTTTTGTTGTTATTATTATTATTAAAAGAAGAAGAATATACCAGCTTATACATTCAAATATACAACATAAGTATAGTAATTGTGTAGCAAAATTGAATTATTGTTATTATCCAGTGGATTATTATCCAGTGAGTAATGGATTGTTCTCATATCTAATATCTATCAACATTTCAACTGTGAATCTCTTAGATTTTAGCAACTCTGTAACAAACAGATGTAACAAATGGATTATAAATGCATTACTACCATTTGTTATTATAAAGTGTTACCAGCAGTTTATTTTATCATGCAGTCTCATCAATGGAATGTAGCAGATAGACAGCTGCACACATAATCTCTAAATGCAATAATATATGCAATAAAAAAGTGGAATCCTTTCATTCCAAAAAACAAGCAAAAAACCCACTAACTTCAGATGCAGTTCTGTCATCTGGCATTTTGTGTAATTTGTATTTTGGACAATGTATGTTTAGCCTGTCCACTTTTATATTTTCCTAACAGATGATAGAGAAAATAATCTACCTTGTTCTTATTCATTAGAACTGGGACTATATTCATTACACATGCGCCTTCTCAATGATGAGATGTGTTAGGCTTGACATGGGCTGAAAAAATATACAAAAAATCTAAACTAGGCAGTGTTTCCCTATGTGTAAAGCCTGACATGACTATACAGTTGCATGACTATACAGTTTGGGCTGGAAAGAAATAAGCCCGAATCTTGCTTCTGCATGTCAGTATGTATATTTTTCTTACAACCATTGGTGGTGCTGTTGTGCTTGATTTCATAAAAGTTTGAAAGAATCTTTCTGCAGACTTTTGTTAATAGAAAATAGTCTGATGTTGATGTCTAAAAAACATATATCAATGTTTTTTTTTTATCAACATACATCAGCAAAAAATCAAAAACACGAAAACAAGGCTCCGAAAATTCCCAGAAATTTGAATCAGTTCATCTGGACACAAGGTTTAGTGTAGAGCTATGTTTCATCACTCATCTGAGTGACTTCTTCAGTCTAAGCTTGTTGTAAATAACCGCAAGCTTATATGCAGCACATTTGCATAACGACTAAAACCAGCACTGTTGCATAACAATGGAACCGGTGGTCGGTTTCATATGCAAATCACCATGACCGTTAATTACAATGGCCATGTGTGCTATTCACATAGGATTGAGGAATTGCTCCAATTACAGCATTGTGAGATAGTGAAAGATGTACTCTCAGGCCCCCTCCTTGGTTCAGGGATTGTCAGTCCCTCTCAACATATAGCTTTGATATCTCTTTGACTCCCCATTTAAAGTAGTGTTCCTCTCTTTCAAGGATGTACACCACTTCATCCTTGAAAGATTGGCTATTGGATTGTAGGTGGGTGTAAACCACGCAGTCCTGATACCTCTTCTATGTTGTGCCATCCATTTCGCCAGCGGCTGTTTGCTTTCCCCAATGTACAATCCCTGGCAATCTTTCCAGCACTATATTACTCAGTTTGTGCTGAGGGACCTGATCCTTGGGGTGGAACAGTTTCTTGTGGAGAGTGTTTTGGAGTTTGAAAGGAACTGAGATGTTGTGTTTAGAATATATGCTTCTCATTTGTTCAGCTACTCCTGCCACATATAGAATCACCACTGGTTTGTGCTTAGACATACAGAATCACCACTGGTTTGTGCTTAGACATACAGAATCACCTCTGGTTTGTGCTTAGACATACAGAATCACCACTGGTTTGTGCTTAGACATATAGAATCACCACTGGTTGTCCTTCTTCTCTCTTCCATCTGCTGGAACACTGTTTGAGTATTTTCCTGGCTTTGACTAATACCCAGTTAGGATTACCACATTCACCCAGGGCCTGCTTAATGTGGAGACCCTGTTGTCTCAGTGGTACAATGTCCTGATGACTCCCAGTTTGTGCTCCAATGGATACTGAGAGTCAAACCTTAAATACTGATACATATAGGTTTATGGTACACGTCCACTTTCAATTGTCCCCCGTCTTCAATTGCAATTTCACAATCTAAGAAGGCTAACCTGTTATTTTTCGAACTGTGGTCAATGAAATGTGGTACTTCCTGATATCTGGAGATTCAGACTTTAGTGCCTTCTTTTCCTCTTCTTCCATATACACGTTGGCATCGATAGGTGAAACTGGGGAACCCATAGTGCACCCATGTTTCTGTCTATAGTATTGCCTTCTGTATGTAAAGTAGACTGAAGACAGTTCCAGGAGCAAGGGTGGTCCTTTTGCTAAGGGTGGGGTCAGCCTGTAATTTTGTACAGACTACCTTCACTGCCTCAGCAACTGGTAACATAAATACTAGACCATTGCTTCATCTCATTCCATAGTGACGTCCCTCACTTTATCCACAAAATTCATGGTGTTCAGAATGTGAAGGGCTGTCTACCAGCGGGTTGAGGATCGAAGCCAGAAACGTAGCAGTGTTATAGACAAAACAAAACAAAAACAGGCCATGATAAATAAAAAAAACGTTTTCCAAGACATGTATAGGTTTACAATAAGCTTAGATTGAAGAAGTCACTTGGAAGAGTGACGAAACGTATTTCCACATTGACCATTGTGTCCAAATGAATTGAATTAACTTTCTGGGAATTACTTACCATGATTATTGAGAATGCATCAAGACAAGGCTCAGAAAAGTACCTAATTAATGAACAAGACTTTGCAGCTAGACACAGGAACATGAAGGTATAGACAAACAATTCAAGAGCTAAACAGAGAGCAGGCAAGCACAATCAGAGAATAAACTAGTGGCAAGACGTGGGTGGAGGCACAAATGAAGCCAAAACAAAAACATACCATGATAAAAAAGAATTTTCCAGCATGACATGTGTTGCTTGTGTTTTTACTGTGACACCCTGCTAGCTTCTTTAGAACCAGCATGCTTTCTGTGCAATGTTTCTGTTCAAATTGTAGTTAGTTAATGGGTTAGAGTGAGGACTGTTTTTCCTTTTTTTTCTCCTACTGATAGCAGGAGTGCTCAATGTGATGGTCAGTCTTCACAGTTAATGATGGTCCTTGTGCTAAGTTGCTCAGTGCTACAATGCTTTGTAATAACCCTCATCATTATAAACACATGATGGAGATATAAATCTTTTCAAGGCAGCATCGCTGTGCACAGTGGCGTAGTTAGGATGCATAAATTCTCTGATTCTGTAATTGAGTAATTAGCACTGGGATGTTTCATATTTGGAAATACAAACCCCATTTCCACATAACTTTCTAAAAATGCTATAAAAACTGAAATCTGTCATTTGTTAATTCACTTGAATCTTTATTTAACAGACAAAAGGGCAAAGAAAAGATTTTCTATTTGTTAAATATAAACAAATTTAGAAATTGATGCCTGAAACACACGCAAAGAAAGTTGGGACAGAGGAAAAATAAGACAGGTAAAACAAGTAAAACTGTTCTGGAAGGTTCCACAATTAGCAGTTTAACTGGTAACAGTGAGGTCATCAAGACTGAGTATAAAAGGAGCATCTTCCAAAGGCTTAGTCTTTGCAAGCAAGGATGGTCATGGTTCACCACTTTGTGCCAAACATCATGAAAGAATAGTCAGTCAGTTCAAATACAATGTTTACAGTGCAAGTACAGTGCAAGATTTCAAAGAATTTAGGTCTTTTACCATCTAAAGTTCATAATACCATGAGAAGATTCAGGGAGTCAGGGGAAATTTCAGTGCATGAAGGCCAAGAGTGGAAACTGCCTGCTGAATGTGTGTGACCATCGAGCCCTCGGGCATAGCCGCATGAGCTTGGGAGTACTTTGGAAAATCCATAAGGAAGCCATATGTTAATTTTGCACAGAAACAAGAGCGAGTTGAGATGGACCGAAGACAGTGTAAGCATGTTGTACGGTCAGGAGAGTCCACGTTTCAGCTAGTTTTGGATGTTAAATTCTATGTGCCAAAGATGAAAAGACCATCCAGATTTTTACCAACAAAATGTACAAAAACTAACATCAGTGATGGCCCCTATGCCACCCCTAAAGAAAATCTTTTCTTTGTCCTTTTGTATGTTAAATAAAGGCTCGAGTAAATTAACAAAATACAGATTTCAGTTTTTATTGCATTTTAAGAAAGTGTCCCAACTTTTTTTTGAAATGGGGTTTGTATCATTCAGAGGAACTTAATGAGCTTCTTCTGCTGTTATTTTTCACAAACAATATAATAAAGATACACATTGCTACAAATTCAGCATAGCAACAAAACTGCTGACAACAACACATGTTTTTTATTTTCTTAAATCAATATGTGAAGGTCCGTGTTGGCTCCAGCCTGCACTGGACATACATCAACTCATTTTTTATACTCGAGTGGTGGAGCAATGACATGATTGAAAGGGACATTTGCTGAGAAGGTTTTCTTATGCTTTGGCTTTTAAGAGATGTCTGCTTCATAGCAACACTGGAGTGTTCCATTCTAGTGTTCCACAGGGGTGTCCCTGGGAAGTATTTCAAGCAATAAAGACATTTAGCCAGACAACCCCACTCCGGCCTGTTGGTTATACAGACGTAATCACACCTGGGAGTCTTGCATTCTTTCCCTTTCCCTGAGTTACACAAGGCCTGTAACAAGCCTCTGGATGTTATGATGTAATGTGAGTTGAAAGCAGCTTGTCCTCACATAACTTATGGCGTACACTCAACATAACATGCTGCTTTCTGTAAGGATATATCTAACTGACTCGGTGTTCATTGCTCAGATAGCAAGTACACACACGACAACTATTATAAAGAAAGTGATGCATTGGAGTGATTAATTGAATGATGAATTGGAGTCCAGTGCTTTTCACTTCTAAAAGGAAAATATAAAAAAAAAAATCTGAACACCTTTAGAAGCTGACTCATTATAAAGATGTAGGTGAAAGACAAGCTTTTTTTTTCTTAACATCACTAATAAAAGCATGCATTCTGTAGTTGTACTGCCCAAGTCCACAAAAACCCACAAGGCATCACCACAATATGCATTTATAACTGTGTAAAAGCATGACTTATGAAGGAAAGTGTACTTTTGACCTTTGGCCTAAATAATAACATATGTGCTTAAAAAAATAAAAACACACAGCAGTGTCTTCCAGCAATGGCTTATTCATACTTGATACTACATTGAAATTGTCAGTGCAGTAAGTCTTTTATGTAAAATGCGACTTATTACACCAACCTGGATGAAATCAGAGTTAATTTATTATTCCACTAAGCTTCAGTCTTGTTGCTTCACCATTTCATACCCAGATTTTAATTTCTGTTAGGGATTCATTTTGATCATGCAGCAAGGGTGGATTCAATTTTCAAAATTGCAGGACACTGGGGGAAAAAGTTCCCAGAAAGGTACATTTTATTTTTCAGCCGACTAAGTATGAAGAAAAATATTGTTAGTTATCTTATCACTGTTGTATTTCTACTGCTACATCAGAGCCGTTTACTTCCTTAGCTTAGCGAATCCTTCATGGAAGACAGCTAGAATTAAGATTTTAATCAGGGGATAAGGTTTTAATCACTGACTGGACAAATCAAGTGGGTTTTATTGTCATTCCATCATTTAATTTACATGTATTTAATTCTAATGTAATGTAAAATATATTTTCTTCAGAACTGTCGTGCAAAACATTACACAGACAATAAATACAGGAAAATAAATATACAGTGCATACTAATTAGACAGGACAAAAGAATCATATTGAAAGAAAGCGGTGCAAACAATGTACCGTAAACTGTAGAGTCTATACTATCATGCAAATACACATAGTGAAAACACACAGAGAAAAGTGTAGCAGCTTGGGAACTGATTTAAAGCAACAAAGTGTACATAGCAGCATAACCGTAAATGTTGGTTAAGCCATATTGGAAATGAAGTGGTGCAAGGCAATTCAAATGATTCTTAATTAGCTCTAAACTCATTTAATGATTGTTGGTGTATAACACAACTTAAAATCTTTCAGATAAAGAATTAATGGTAAAATACTAACTATTTTGTGCATTTTTCTGTAACTGGGTAGCACATTGTATAAGGAATCATTAACACAAGTTATTAGGCTAATAGGATAGACTTTAGGAAGGTAAATCTGACAAATAAAACATTGTGTTGCCTGAGAATAAAAAGAGAATCTGAAATAAACTGTCAATAATAGAATAAATAGAAAAAAATAGCTTAAAGTAGCTTAGAGTCGCAGTCAGAGAGGAACCGCTTGGCTGCTTATTTCACTTGGGCTGCTTCTGCCCGGATGGGAAAAAAATCGGAACCCATTAACTGTTTGTTGTAATCTGCTTTGGTAACAATTCATCACTCACTTCATGTGTTTGTAAAACAAGTTAACAGTACTAGCCAGTGCAGTACAATACAGACGGAATTGCACCTATACACTGCAGGTTATAAAAGTGCTGTTGCTGTGATGCCCAGCAGCTCCAAGCAGAAATGCTGTGAGAAATAACATTTTTTTTTCATTTTCCAGTGATTTACCATAGGTTTGTTGTTACTTGGTCCCAGAGCAGGCTAACAGGCCAGTTCCTGCCCCGAGCCCTGGCAGGAACTGATAAATACACCTGTATGAGCATATATATCAGACAAGCCCAGGCCACTCTGCAGATAAATCGGCACTGCAGGTCGCCGTGAACAGTGGAGAGAGGAGGTCTGTTGATGCTCCTGCTGCACAGAGCGATATTTCCCACTCTGTCCCTTGCAGCCCCGCAGACACCGCTCCAGGAAAGCGCCTGGCTAAATGAAACACCAGCGCCATGCAATTTTCCTAGTTTCCCATCAAAATTTCCATAATTCATTTCCATGCATTTTTTTTTCCTCAGGCGTACACTGGAGGGGCTGAGGGAGGAGCAGAGAGTCCTAATGCGCTCCCTCAGTGAAAGAGAGGGTTGCACCGGGCTGCCAAATGAGGCAGCAAACCCTCAGTAATGGGCAGAATCAATCACAGAGCAAACGGCCAGCTCCTCTGTGTAGCTCGGCGTGGTGCGAGCCTTTGGCTTATAAACGTGTCAGATTCATGGGTAAGGATCTTCAGAGAGAGAGTCTCAATCCTGAACACTTCAAACACGCTATTTCCTCTCGGTTGTTTCCTTCATCAATAAATAAAATCAGATTGACTCTTGTGACTCTTGCTTGCTCTCCAGGCTTAGAATTGGCTCTGGATGACTTGGGGGTGCTCAAAAGTGTAGTAGCTATTCTCTTTGTCTGTGTGGTTAAACGTTTTCAAGCATTTTTTTTTATCTGTCTCTACAGCTGATCCCTGACATCTCTCGTTGTTCTCATCCACACGGCTCCCACTTGAATTGCTGAGGCAGATGAAAAGTTTTCAGCAAACCTCTTTTTTGTTGTTGTTCTTGCTTCCTTAAAAGGGAAAAGACTCATGCAATCACACAGAGTTCACACACACACACACACACACACACACACACACACACACACACACACACACACACACACACGTTTGTATTGCTATACTTGTTAGGACTTTGCATTGACATAATTATTACTGTAGTTAATTAATGCTCTGACTGACAATAACCCTAACCCAATAACCTTAACCTCGGTAATGACAAGGCACATTTTTGGCACTTTTAATTTTTTAATTTTTGTTAAAAACTACAAGAAGTGTAGAAATGTCTTTGTCAGGACAATGGTCTACACAGCTTATTAATACTAAGCCTAAATCTAACCCTAACCCTAAACATAACATCAGCAATGAAAAGGTCTGGCTCTTTAAATTTTTTGAAAAAAGGAAAAGAAATTAGAAAAAAAAAATTCAAACTGCAGATACACATGGTTAGAAAAGTCAGGACATTCTCTTTTTCTTCCTGACATTGATGTGTGTCCTGACATGTCTGTGTTTTTTCTGACATTTGTCCTGACATTTCATGTGAAACACACACACACACACACACACACACACACACACACACACACACACACGCGCACACAAACAATATTTCTACAGAAGTGTGATTAGTTAGAAGTTTAACTTTTAAGCTTTATATATAAAGCTTTTAATTAGAGTTGGCACTGAAGAGTGTTTTCAAAGCCATGAACAAACCAGAGACACAACTAATTTGTAGTCAAGGAACAAGAGTAAGATGTTTATCTATCGCTCTTGGTCTCCCTCTCTCTCATGCCTCTGTGTGTGTGTGTGTGTGTGTGTGTGGAGTACAGAGACTGGCTGGACACCAGGTGCTCATGTAGATGTAGAGCATTTTTCCCTGTGGCGTGATAAATTGGTCCACATAAAGAGGGTATTCATCCAAAAAACTACAGTATGCCTTGCATGTCCCTCTGAGGAGACAGAGCTGAGAGAAATAGTGGGGGAAAAAAAAAATCACTTAATCAATCAGTATCTAGCTTATCGTTACTGACACTCTCTGACAGCCTCAAAAGCTGTTTAAATTTCATTGTTTCTACGTGTCACTTTTCACTTCGTACTGCGATTTCAAATATTTTTCTCCTTCCCTGTCTGACTGATATCAACGCCGATATTGTAGCTAGTAAGAAGAACCATCTATTTAAATCTTCTTCAGAAACAGCTATAAGGCAGTAAAGTAAGATGCAAATCTGTTGCTGTTACTACAGAAGCAATAACAACATGGTTATGAATGAATACTGTTTGTGCAAAAAAATATTGGACTGGCATAATTTTCTCTCATTGCATCACTTTTAAACCTCTCTGAACAAAACATAAACAGCACATAAACTGTTTCTCATCATTTTCATCCAAAAAATGCAGAGATCTTTGGATTAGATAGAGAGCTGGCACTCGGATCAGACCATTAGCTGAAACAAACATCAATTCATACTGCTTTACGCCACATTTCGTGATATCTATTGCTGGAGACGACACAATAAAAGTTCACGCTTTACTCTCAGTCATCTACACAGTTAAAGCGTATAAAAAAAGGGGGGAAAAAAAGCCAAATTCTCAGCGGGAGATTTTGCCTGCAGTGAGACACAGGTGGATGGAGCCGGGAGCAGGGTCACGGTAAAGATTTATATTATGTACAAAGTAAAGAACAAGAAGAAAAATGGCTGTTCACAGAGCACTTGCAGTGAAGCGAGCAAAACAGCTGTTCGCAGTGCGAGAGGAAGTGGTCAGGTAAGACAAGGGCCTGGAAATAATAATCAGAGGCCCATCTGCTGACCTGGGACTGCATGGCCCCAGGGCCCCAGGCACGGAGCCCTCCGTATGGAGCTCAGCCCCAAATCTGAGCATCTCGTTCAGCCCCAGCGAGGCCACTCACGCGCTGCTGACACACAGCCACATGCTCTCATTCTGCTCTGTGCTTCAGCTCTACAACAATGGCTAGGCTAGCTCTCAGCCTAACACAGCGCAGACATGCTACTGATTAGTGCTGCGACCGTGGAGCCGAGCGGCAGACACATGCCACATGCCTCAGCTGTACAGAAGGAGGATTATGGGACACAGCATCCTGCTGTGTGTTGCTGAATGCTATTACCGTGATATTTGATTTGTTGGTGTGATCATTTGTTAGAGCTGCGTGAAATGCGATAAATATCACTCAGTGAATTCACAGAGAGCTCACCTCAACATCAAAGCAAAAAATGTTGAAATAAAATAATAATAAAAATTAAATGCTAAGTCCAGGAGCTCATATTTCCAAAAGCCAAACTAGCTTAATTTAAGCATTTATTTGATGTGTAATAGCAGTGTGTGATGTGGCATTAATGAAAGCTGGGATTAAAACATTTATCACATTAGTAGTGGTATAAGTAATTTCCCACTCACACATCCTTAATGGCTTCTCCAGGAGCTGATCAATAAAGTGTTATACTGTAATTGACTGATGAGCAGGCTGGAGAGAGCAAAAAGTCGAATTATAATTATATATGATGAAAAGCAAGAGGCAAAAAACATGAAGAGAAGCAGCACACTCCTTAAGATGAATGGAGCCAAAGGGCCTAGCCGTCACCCGCTCTCGTCGAGCCTTTCTCCAAACCGCTCTTTTCTCCCTTTGAACCCACTTAACAGACACACTGACAGGCTCAGAGTCCTCGCCGTAGCCCAGGCTGGCTAATTACCAGCACCGGGGCTCCTCAAAAGCAGAGTTCTCCTTCCTGGCATCTGCTGCAAGAGAAGGCCCATTATTTCAACACTGAGTGAGGGCTTTGCTGCTGCTGCTACAGTGCTGTGGTGGAGCACATGAAGAACACACAAGCCATAAATCACAGGCATGCAGGATAGGTGCACGGATTTATCACAGCATACGACAGAAAGAGAGTCACTGCGCTCTATAAAAGATAGAAACAATTAAATAATAAGGTAAATTCAAGAGGTCTGCTTTTTTCATCAGTTATAAAAAATGAAACAAAATTGTTTTTACTTGACATTTATAATTCAGGAAACCACTGTTTAAACCTGAAACAAACAAGTTGTTTTAAAGTATTTGAATCATATGATCTTATATATTTCTTCATTCTTTAAAATTTAAAGAAAAGTTGATGTGTTACAAACCGAAAAGCAAAAATACTACATAGAAAAAATTTTGTCTGATTAATACAAATGATATAATATAATATAATATAATATAATATAATATAATATAAT
>JAOUQY010000011.1:11647113-11668138 GCA_028566355.1 Doras micropoeus
GGGGTTGAGGTCAGGACTGCTGGCAGGCCATTCCATCCTCTCCACTCCCAAATTCTGGAGGTAGTCTCTGATAAACTTCACTCTGTGGGACCAAGCGTTATCATCTTGGAGGATAGAGTTCGGTCCCAGACTGTGGAGATATGGGATTGACACTGGTTGCAGAATTTCATCATAAGCTGTTTGGCAACGGCAGAGAAGTTTTGGCAAATTTTTCATGGGCGCAACCCACATTCTCAGCTCTACTGCTCATCCCAGAAATGCATGTTCCTTACAAATGTGGCATTATTTATAAGGGAAATTAACAGGATTTCCAAGTGTATAAGATATATTACCAAGAAGCATTGTTACAACAAAGAAATAATCTACCAAACACACATTTCCTTACTTGTTGTGCTATGTTTTAGATTTTATTTCTCTTGAGGGGTCACTGGGTTCAAAAAAATGGCACTGTCATGTCCAAAAGGAAATGTAAAAACTATGTAAGGCAAGGCAAACAATATTAACACCACATTTCTCCGGGAACGGATACACTCCTGGTACCATCTCTGACAAGCAAATACACAGTTCATATGCCTTTAAGAGTGAAAAAGGTGTGTGCACTCCTCGCTTAAAGCCACTTTAATGAAATGCACACAAAGCACATAAGAATAAAGTGCACGGAGTGAGGATGGCGGTGAAGTAGATGCGATTGGGGTGCTGATGATTCGCTGTTCCTCTCGCTTTCCATTAGTGGTGTTTGATTTGGATGAGGGAGCTTAATAAGCAGGGCGGAGCTCTAGTGTACAGAGGCTGGAGTAGCCCACAGCCTGCTGCCTCTCTACACAAGCTCCTCTCTCATGCACCACGCTGCTGGATTTCAGGTAGGAACTCTCCGTTTGCGGCTTTTCTTTTCTTTTCTTTAATGCGGTGCTTTTTTTTTAAACATGAAAATGCAGGATGTGGTGCTGGCGTGGGAATGTAGCGCAGTGTGAACGATCCGGCGTGTGATGGTGGTGGTGGTGGTGGTGCTGGAGGTGGAGTATGAATGGGCGTCTGATCTCGGCAAGCGTGTTTCTGAACGTGAAATGTGGCTCATTACTTCTGACTCGGTGGAGTGTGTGTAGCGGATTTCTAAAACTGGACGTGCGCACAAGATGGAAGTGGCCCTTATTTGGCGTTTTGTGCACGCCGATCAGCGCGTCTCTGTTCGCTGGTTTTTGCGTGCAGTTGTGATTGGTGATTGAACCCGGTGTGTGTGTGTGTGTGTGAGGCTTCGCCAACATTTTCTCAGCTTGACGCGTCCAAAGATAAATCAACAGCCTTATCGGGCAACAGCACTGCGCTGCTAGATCACACCGTTGTTTTTGTCGGGCAGATCCGATCCGCGCCAACTCGATTTAAACGACCGGAGCGTTTCTCCCAGCCGATGGGGGTCATCGCTAAAGGGCGAAATTTGACGCCGCCATATTAACGCTATCTCCGGTATCCTATCGATGTACACAGCTACATTTCCAAGCCTTATCTATCGAGGCCACTCTGGGAAAACTCTGAAACGCGTCGCCGTGTGAGACTGCGTTAACGCGTTAACGCTACACACCGCTACGTGTGCTTGTGTATAAATACAGAGAGAGCGCTTGTAAATGGAGGTCCGTATCATTATTGAGACTGATTTGTATCACATCGATTTGTGCTTATTGAGAGTTTCGTGGTTTGCACTCAAGATATGGGCTGCTTAAACGGACTGCCATTCAACCAGATCTGATGTGATCCTTAAGCGAATTCAGCCTGTGTTGCTCTCCATGACTCTCCAGCTGCTTTACTGCAATATCGGATCACACGCACACACACACGCACACACAGCCGCGGTGCTCATCTCATGTAGGATCTGCACATATGACACTACACTGTGTGTGCTGAGGAGAAGAGAGAAGCCTCACATGCCTAGGTAATTAATTACCCATCCATGAAAACCTGGTCACCTAAAGTCATCTAAATAAGAAACTAGTTTTTATCAAGTTGTCCTTGAAGCCGTGTGGTTCTTGCATGATCCCTCATGATGATCTAGCTGAAAAAAATGCCACACCCCTCTGAAAGGGGAATCACAGTCACCTTCAGCTTAACCTGTCTGAATTCAGGGCTAGCCCTATCATCTGAAGGTTCGATATCAGGAGTTATTTGCAAAAGGGTCAGCGTGGCTGCGGGATTTTGTTCCAGCTAAGACGGAGTCAGTCATAAGATAAGAAGATATGAAAAGAAGTGTTGACCTTGTGTGGATGGGACGTTCTTTCCTTTTTTGGTCCCACGCTGACTGAAATGTTTACAGGATGTCACTTTGAGCTCGTTTTGGATTTGACGACTCTCCGCTCATTATAGGTTTTCTATACGTTCTGCATGCTGGTACAAAGTATGAATATCAGGGCTGAAACAGGTATTTTTTTTTCCAATACACTCCTCACATGCATGATATTAACTGACATTATGCACAGCTGGAGGACACACACACACATGCTCACACCTGAAGCATGCCACCGATACACCTTGGGTGATTTACATATTAAAAGATTGCAGATTGTTTGCTTGGTTACTTTGAGGAAGACCATATTGTACAGGTTCCCACCCGTGCTCCTGGAGTACCCTCTCTCCTGTGTGTTTCACTCTTTTTTTTTCCTTGCTCTAACAACCCTGATTTTCTTAATCCTATATTTAACAGCCCATCCTGTGTTGAAGAAGGGTGTGTTAGAACAGGGAGAGCACTAAAATGTGCAGGACTGGGGGTGCCCAAGGACAAGCGTCAAGAACCTGTTCTTTATTAAATACTGCTCGGAACTGGGTGTTGGCAGAAATGCTGTTGCATCGAACAGGAAGAAAATATGGGATCTTCTAGAAAATGTGATTTTTCTATGCAATTGTCTGCTTTTCTAGAAAATGATATTCTCATAATGGCTTCCTTACAAATTCGTGTTGTCTTGTATACACAGTGCACACAGTGTTTTCTTGCCACTAAGCAGATTTAATACTTTTATTGCAGCACGGTCACTGATGGGAATTACTATCCACAATGTACATTTTAAAAAGGCTAGATTTACTATACAACAGTGCAGTGATTTAATATAATTTAACCCTGGAGTTCTTGTTGCTAGTTGTATTCCTACAACACCCTGAATATCGGTGCTGTTGAGTGTGCAGTGGGCGGGAAGGCAGTCATGCTGTATGACAGGAAGAGACGGATGTTTAATACTGCTGTGCAATGGGCTTTCTGGCAGTTATATGAGGTCAAGCCTGTGATTTGAATGCTGTTCCCTTTTCCCCCTCCTGAAAATGACTAAGGGCAAACATTGTCTTAGTATAATTTCTGCCTGGTTTATTGTGTTACGTGCTGATTGATGTGAGGAATATGAATTTGTGGAAGTGAAGAGAGTTGTCATAGAGGAGCATAATTAGGATTGAGTGATTCTGCAGTTCTTGTTGATGATGATGATGTTGTTGTTGTTTTTTTTTCAGTAATAAAAACCATGGCATGCTGTGTTATGAGGTTTTGGTCAATTTGTGGTAGACATAAAACTCCACTAATGTTTACCTTATAGAGGGAGCCTGGCAAGGCGGACATGCTCATACTCTGACCAAAAGAGAGAAACGTTTATAAGGATTTGTGCAAAAAAGTTGAAGATAATCACAGGTTACTTGAAGGTTACCACTAGCCACTTTGTGTGACCACTTTCCCTTGCTTGTAGTCTTGCAACTTTTGCTAACACCTGCTTTCTCTCTTCCTTATACATGGCTATAATTAGTTCTCTGCACAGAGAGTGTTTCAAGCCAGGATATGGCTCTTGCCTCTACAGAGGTGCTGATAAAATCTGATGATTCCAGTGACATCATGCACCAAATAAGAGCAGAGAGGAGAACATGACGGCGTTTGCTTCCCATTCTGTACTGCCAAGACAAGAATTAGTGATGGTTTTAGGTTTGCATTCATGCTGTATTTTAAAAGAGAACTCAACAAGATAGACGACAATTTTAGGCCCTTTTCATTGCCAGATATCATTGTTGGCTCAGGGCCAACCTGGCATGTCATTACTCTCACTCGTGCTCTCTGATGCATGAGATCATGAGGTTCTCCATCAGCACATGGCTCCGGATAAACCAGAGCTCTGATAGCCGTCCAAAGCCTGATGGAGTCGTGCCTGATTGCATAGTCCTTTGGTTTACTCTCGTGAACTTGAGTGCTCACAGTTCAGTGATGTAAGACTTCTCATGGATTCAGGCACTGTTTTTTTCATCCTTCTTGTATCCTAATAAGTATATTTAAATAGTCCTGATGACTCAGTCAGAGAAAAAAACTGTACTTATCAAAATAAACTAAATGGGATGAGATCATTCTAATATTTTGACCATTAAAATAATTTTAACAGTCTGTTAAATAGAAGACTTTGTAAATGTAATCTGAATCCAATTACTTTGACAAATGCGCTTTATGACTTTAAAGTAGTCTTGTGAAGAAACAAAGTTTGCATTGGAAAAATTCAGAGTAATAATATTTGGAGGCAGAATGATGTGGGACACAAATTCTTCTTCATGTTTTCAGTATTCATACAAGTACATTGTGGCGGATGTTTTTCCAAGACTGACAATGAAAGTCAAAAACAAACACATGACTGATATACTCTTACAAGACGTTTAAGCTCTGTTAAGCAAGAGTATGATATGATATACTTATTGTAAGTGTTCTCAGTGTACCCCTTATTGTAAACCCCCAGTGCTAATTATAATCAGACTCACTAAATAACTGGTCCATTGATTTTGTTTGATCGCAGACATACTATTAAAGAGGCCATTATCAAAATGACTTTGGATTATGGAGAGCTATTAAGTCTTTGGGTATAGGAAGTTATGTTCGTGCAAGGTGGTCCACTAAACACTAAATGATTGGAATGTGGAAGGCATCCTTTTTTACAGGCTCAGGGAAAGCATTTCTCTCATGCCTCTAAGACTGTAACTGCATGCTCTGACATCCAAGAGGTACTTTGAGTTTCAAAAGAAAATGTCTTGTGTACAGAGTATGGGAAACACACTGGCAACAACAGTGACTCAATCCAATCATTTTACCTCATCTGGTTAGCAGTCAGTTGGAAGGCTAAGGCCTCGGCTGCATGTGAATTGAATCACAATTGCAATGAAAACATTGATGGGCCTTGTTCTTTTCCACCCAACAAGCCCAAACTCACTGTGTTCAAACACAGATCATGGGGATGGGCCTACACAGCAAATGTAAACAAAGAATGACCCATAAATAAAAGCACTTGCCAGTTTTTGTTTTAATTTAGCACTTTTTACAAAAGACAGTAGTTGTATTTCTGTTCAGGAGATTTTTTTTAACAAATTTTGCTTTAATGCTTAATGTTTATCGATATGGGAAATGGAAATTGTTGACAGATTCTACAAATGTTGATGCAACTTTCTGTGCAATTTTAGCAAAAAAATGATTTGCGATACCTGAGTTTTTGAAAAACGGCATTTTTGTTGGTAACAGTAACGCAATGAAATGAAATGAACTGTCACGTGACAGGATTTCCTTCACATTAATGCTTACAGAATGCACAAACATCATGGCATAGAGGTATCGCTGGACTGAGGAGGCGAGGCTGGTATGTTTTTTTTTTTGTACATGAAATTAGGGATGAAAACCAAAACTTATACTTGTACCTTAGTTGTGGTAGAGCAGTGGTTAAGACATTGGACAACTGATCGGAAGGTCATGAGTTCAAATCCCGTCACTGTCAAGCTGCCATGGCTGAGCCTTTGAGCAAGGCCCTTAACCCTCAACTGCTCAGTTGTATAAATGAGATCAGTGTAAGTCAGTCTGGATAAGTGCCATAAATGTAAATAAGTTTTGCAGAAAATGATGTCATCACACAATGCATTTTTATTGCTGAAAGTCGCAAAAGAAGTCGCAAACGTCGTTTCACAAATTTTCATTTTATCGCTTGCAATTTGCACAGAAAGTCGAGGGAAATATAGCTAAATATAGCTAGCTTCACACAGCAGCTTTATAGAGATAATAGTAATAATAATAGCCGAATGGATAGCTACACTGCTGCTTAGTGTTATTTACTCATTGTGTACTGTGTACCTATGTTGGATATCGACTTCGCTGAATATAAATAAATAAGTGTTCATTTTTTATGCCTTTGTCATTAATGAGTTTTGATGGAAGTGCAATCAACACACACCTTTTTCTCTTGTACGCACTTGGAGGAGAGCACTAACTGCTTGCTTCTTGCTATAAGTGGTTAGTATTTTTCTGTTCGACTGGTTCAAGTGTAATATCACCCTTCATACCCAGAGAGAAGTGATAATTGTGCTCTCTTGGTATCCAGGCTGCTGGAGGTGGCTGTGGATTTGTCACAATTCAAACCCATAGCTTTCTGATAATAGCAGTTTTAAGAAGATTTGCCACTAGGGTGCCTGCATGGCTGAGCACTGCAGCAAACCTTGCTTACTGCATTCTTCATAGCATGATTCATTTGGTTAACTGAATTAAATTAATTTACTCCAGTGCAGTTTAATCTAGACTATTAGTTATGACTGATCTTTTAATGGACCTTTGAAATACTATAGTGGTGTTTGAGGTCTCTTGGCTTGTTGCACTGTTGCCTTCAGTGAAATGCTACATGAGCCACATCAGACAGCTTTTATACTTTTTTTTTTTTTTACTTGCATAGGAGCGCCCATGTATTTTTTGAATAATGTTCTCTCGCAACGGAACATTTAAAGGATTTTTCTGTACTCTTTTAAACAAAGATATACAGTTATGATGAATTAGAAGCTAAGAGACATTATGTCCGGTCTTTTCTGGAGGAGGAAGGTGACACTCCTGCAGTTCATCCATTATAAAGACTGGTCATTTCCTTTCCAAACACAATTGCAGCCTTTAAATGGCTGTGAATGATAAGTTATCATGTATTAGCCAGAGAGATGTTCAGTTTCCTACTATAATCCACCGAGAAAGTGATTTTCCTATTGCTGAACTTGTTCCATTCAACCAAAAATAACAGACCTGGGCAATCATTTATAATGGTGTATATTCACTGATATGTGTGTTCCTTCAATGCAAAATACGGGATTTATTAAGATAAATGGCTGGTGCTTTGTATGCACATGGTCAACGTATGGCCATGTTTGTGGTTATTTTGTATTAAGAGAGACGTGTTAAAAAAAAAAAGACTAAAGATCCTGTTTCACTGGGGGATGTTGGGCCAATTGGCAAGGTTTATTTTTTTTGTATTTTTTATTTTAGGAACCTGTCTGATTACTTAGCCGTCAGCACCAAGTGTTTTATGCAGATACCCGCTCCTGAAACCAACGCTAATAAAATGAAACACATTTTTTGCCACCAATTGGAAGAACCACGTTGGTGAGGGAAATAAGACGCATGAATGCAATACCCATGAAAGGCAAGGTGCTTTCAAGAGATAGCTTTGCTTTAGAAATATTTCATGCTGCCAGAAACATTATACTTTATGGGCTATTTGGATAATAAAACTTTAAGAGTTCTCCCAGAGGGAAAGTAAAGAACACATAAGCGTTCTACATTTTGAAGAGTGCAGAGAGAAAATGAAAATAAAGTAGATTGCTCAGTATTCTCAGCCATCATGGTGTAAGATTGTGCCTGTAGTGTTTGTCACCAGTTTTCTTGGCCCAACTTATCCAACACTACTACACTGATGCAGAACATCCACCAGCGAATCCAGACTTAAATGGAATCACTGGTTTTACTGACATGAGGAACATGAGTTTAGTTTTGCCGCAGTTATAGTGCCATCTGAAAATTAATTTCGTTCTAGGAATCCAAACAGTTCCCGGTTTGTGAATGTGAATCAGACTTGGGTGTCGTTTGAAGTCATTCCTGTATGCCATTTTTTGAAATTGTGAGTGTGTCTTAAAATGAGATGTAACTTGCACAGTGGCTATGAACAATCGGTATTTATTACACCGTGATAAATTGATTACCAGTTCCAAATTTCATGCATAGGAAACAATTTGGAATCTTATCTCTGCAATGTTGGCAGATGAGTCCCATCATCCATGGCACTCTCAGAGAGAGAGAGGGAGGGAGAGGGATAGGGATGTGTGATTGTGCTGAAGTGTTTGTTAATGTGCAGTTGTGTGGGTGTGTTTGCCAAATTGCTGAACTGCCACACACCCAGTACACCAGAAGTCTGGTTGAGTCTTTGTGTGTTCTCTGTCTGGTGCCAGGCCAGGCCTGATGAGTACACTATGCCTATGCCAGGGATGGAATTTCCTCCATTTTTTTCCCCCCCAAGATCAGCTTCTCTTATTTTATATCCTAAACTTTGTCACTGCCACGAGAGAGTGAATTCACTAGTAGCATTGACATCTAATGCAAGGCTTGATCATGACCCCCTGATAAGATTAAGACTTTGGTGATACTTTCCATGAAATATGAATGTATGTTAACATTTTAGTAGCGGTGCTTTGTAAAAATGTTCATAAACACTAGTGCTGCCTCATTTAGAATTAGAAATGTAATGATCAAGAAGGGTAATGATCTTTTATTGTAGCTTTATGAGACCTCATTAGAATTTATACAAAAGCTTTACAAACATTCAGTGGTAAAGACCTCCTAAGAACGATTGTAATGATTTATGCATAAAGATTTCATTTCAAGTGCAATCCAACAGGTTTTTTATAGGCCAGTAGGCAAAGTGAAGGAAGGCTGCCTTCAGCCTCTGGTGGTGCTGTTTAGGTGAATACATTGGAGTTCATAAGGGCTCTTCACTCAAGTGCCCTTAGTGAGAGGTTGCTCCTCTGGACATTCTCTTAAAGGTCTTGGGTATGGGACACATTAGTGACACATTTGTTTCACTGAAGACATTTATTGTATAAGTAAAGCCTGTGTGTGACTTTTTCTTCTAGCAACAATAGAAAAGAGCACACCTCCACTCATCTCCACCCAGCACACTTCCAGATGAGCTAAGCATGTTTCAGGAAAAGAGGTGGATTTTACTGAACAGTAATATAGCTTGTTCCCTGGATCTCTAGGGTGGGGGTGGGGATTCACAGTGAGGGTCTCATTGTTGAAATTATTCACGCCTCGTCCACATTTTCCAGCACTCTTCTCATTTCCTGTCCTCCCACAACGACCAAGCTTTTCCGAGGGACTTTCAGCTTGGGAGTGAGCATAATAAAAGGAAGAGCAACAGTGTTCTGAAGAGGCCAGGCAGCACATTACTGAGTGATTAGGACCCGTGTATATCTTTTGGTTTTGTTATAAACTCTGTTGCTGGGCTACAGTTTGGGGGCTTCTGGGTGTAGGTGAAAGTTTCCAACATGGGAGTCATTGTTTGCTTCACTATGCGGGACTTTTTATAGCATCCCGCTGTAAGAATGAAGACGACTGCTGTTTATGCATTGTAACTAGGGAGAGATTATTACAAAGGTGGTAGTGATGGTGATGAGAGGAGCTTGATGATAATCATACAGTGGTCTCGGCAGCTGATGGTGCTTATATTTATGATGATGATGATGACAAACAAGGCGAGGATGGTGAGGATGCTGAAGTGCAGGAGAACGATTCTGCAAGATGGATCACAGCTGTATCCATGGTGGGCTTCTGTATAATACTGCGCATGCATGAACAGGAGATGGGATGAGAAATGAAAGGGAAAAAACCAACACAAAGCCTTTTACTAATATGTTGGGCCAGAGAGAGCTGCCAGAACAGTCTCAGTCTGCCATGGCATAGACTCTGCAAGTCTCTGGATGGTCTTTCAAAAGATGCTGATAGCAGTGGAGATGCTGGCTACCATGTCTTTCCGTACTCTCCCATAGGTGTTTATTCCTGGTTATATTGCTGACTGTGAAGGTCATAGCATTTGGTTTTCATACTTTTCAAACCATTGTGTAGGAAATTGTGCACTATGGGTAGGGGCAGAGTCATCCTAGAAGAGACCACACCCATCAGGATAGAAAGATAATGATGATTAGTCCAAATAACATATGTTGATTTTCAATGATTCTGACAAGGGGACAAGTGAACTTAAACAAGGCCAGCGAACTGTTTTCTGTTCATTTGTCACCCATCAGAAAAAGTATAGGCTGGTAGAGCTCCGGTCACACATTTCTTCTGCCTGTCTTTGGGCAGTGTAGTTTATAATAAATTTATATTTTGTAAAGCTAGTCACACTTGCATTTAAGGAATAAATAGCATTATTTTATTTTTATTTTAATTGCTAATAAAACTATTATTAAATAGAAATTTAATAAAACAAAAAATTTTGACTTTCGGCACTGGACCAATTATATTATACACCTAGTATTTTATTTTTTCTGATACAAGAACATATTTTAGGCACTACAGGTAGAGATGTGGACAAGACCACCTATAAGGAGTCCAGACCAAGACCTAGACCTTTTAAAGGGTCAAGTCTGAGACAAGACCAAGACTTTGGCATTTGGGGGTCGAACAAGTATTCACTTTGTAATGTCACCTGAAGTCACTGTGGTTACACCCACAGAGTGGCAGAAACTTAATTATTGACAGTGTTCAGCTTAAATGCCATAAAAACACAAAGCACATCTAAAATGGAAAGGAGCTGCTGTGTGGGGGTAAAAAAGGGTCTCGTGGTCTCCCTCTAAAATTATGAGTCCAACCCATGCTGCTCTAATCCGAGACCAATTCAAGAATGAGCAGAATTGCTTTCAATTCCAAGACGAGATTGAATATGTGGAGGGGGAATTAGTCTCCAGACCAAGACCAGAATCGAGTACTACAACACTAACTACAGGCTAGTGTTGGGTTCTGAGCCTTGGTGCTGGTACCATCTGTCATTTTAGTGTTCTTCCTGCTCTAACACACCTGATTCAACTAATCATTGAATTAACAGACCTTCCTGAGTTGAAGGGGGTGTGTTGGTGCAGGAAGCACTGTAAAATGTGCAGAACAGGGTACACCTCAGGATGTGGGCTAAAGTTATGTATAGTGCTGAAGATGAGAAAATGATTTATGTATTTTTTTCAAGTACTACTTGTTTGGTTGTTGGTGTTACATTCTACCCTTTTTTCAGTTGTTAAATGACTTTAATTCAGACATATACCTCCAGTGTTTCTACTGCCACATGACCACACCAATAACATCTGGCAGAGAGCAGAAGGTCAAGCAGGGTTCATCCTCAGACCTAAATGTAGGGGCCAGAGTATAAGAATGTAGGGTGGTGGTCTTAATTACCTCCTTAGAAAGGATTCATTTAGAACAAGGACAGGCAGAGTATAATAAAAAGCTCAATTTTATTGGGAAATCTGGGTCTCGTGTCTTTTCACTGCTGGGGATCATTGATTTTATGCTAAAGATTATGAGGTACTGTCTTGTGTGCTCTCAAGCAGCCTAGAAAAATGGCAGCATTTTGTAATCGAACTCCCAATAGCTAGTGCTAACTCTGTGTGAATAAATGCTAAGAGGCAATGAAGTGAGTGAAAGAAACCGCAGAATTGAATCACTGAGTTGGAGGTCCATCTGGCCATTCTTCTTCCCTCTTCATGTGCTGATTAGCGGAAAACCAATGTGTCTGTGCTCTGCTTCGCAATCCTGTATTGAGCACAAAGCCTAATCCTGAAATGTTATCATTCCTTTTGGGACATTTATAATTGTTATAAATGATATAATCAAATGATATGACTTCTTTTTTGTATTGTAAATTAGACTATTATGTTGTTAAAACTAACAGAATTCACTGTAATCAGATACTAATAAAGTCTTGTAGAATTTTGCCATGAGATTTGGATAATAGATTGGATTATCACAATATAGAATTAAAAATCTGTATTTTTGGAAATTCTTAAATATTAGCAATAAGCAAATGGAAAACAAAACAGTACAAGGATGATGTAAACCTGCAAACTGCAGATGTGCTTTCTCTTCCGATGGACGTTATTGAACTAGCAGGAAAAAACAATCAATGAATGAAATGAATAGGGACCAAAATAATGAATTTTAAGGATTTTGGATTGGAATTGAGTTGATGTAGATAGTTAGTGGAAGGGATGGCATCATCTTCAGTTTAGCTGCATCATTTATGACTTTTGGCCCCTTGCTCTGATGATATGGAAAACGCCTGAAAAAATGATGCTTTTGTGTGTGATTGAAATTCCCCCAGTGAAAAAGACAATCCCTTTCAACCAGTGGCCATACCAGACTTATTCCTTGCTTTCCAACTATTTACTATTTACTGGTTACTATTGGTAGCCAGCCAGCTATCTAATGGCACCACTAAATGCCTCTACATTCACCAACAGAACATGCCATCAGGACTGCATTTATCTTCCTGTCCATTCACACACACACACACACAAACGCACACACTAGGGTTTTAATGGAACAATTCTGTTTTCTGCCTGCGTTGTTACCAATATTAGTAGCTCTAGCTGGCTAGAGTAGAAATTAAGGAAAGTAAGGTCAAAACACAGAACGGAATACTCCAGAAGCTCTCCATTCATTGTATAAACGCCACCAATTTCACATGCACTGCCTGTGACTTGAGATATTTCCAAATTAAAAAAATGGGAATTATTGTTTCCTGGCTAGAGATGATGTGTCAAAACAGTTAGCCAGCTAAGCTGAATAATATAGCTAGTTAATGTTAAGGCTAGGTAGCAACAAGATGCTACCTGAATAAAATGCATGAATTCTGTCCTGTAATGTGAAACCAATTAGGAATGCCTGCATGCCTAATAAACCTACATATAGAGAAACACCCATTTCTGGTCAACAGAAACCACACATTACCTTTTGTACTTTTGTTCACCTTCTATAGAAATAGTGTTTAAAATCTACAGGTACCCAGCACCGGCAGCCCTGTTCCTGATGTGAATCAGGGCATAACACCGGTTCTCCATGAAGTCAAGGTCATGGAGTGGGAAAGTGCTTTTCCCCCCCTGCTGTCATGTGACAGGTCTGCCTGAAGCAAACCCACAGCCCTGTACCTCACTGCCGGCCGTTCAGCTCATTGTAATGTACACAGGAAACTTGTTAAGTGTGGCTTTTTTGTGCACTGGCTTGCTTAAGCTTTGATTTAAGGGCTTTAAAGTGACCTGATTAGGAGCTGGTGCATATGGCTCTTATTAGGACCCCTTAAAGTGCGCCCAACAGATTTTTAATGCGGTTGGCAAGCTGCACTGGCTTAAAACAAATTTGACAGGATTATTTAAAACTACGCAACCAGAAAATGTTGCCGTTCTTTTTTTTTTTTTCTTTTTTTTTTTTTTTTTTTAATCCGTCTGCATATTATTTCATATGCATATTTTTTTTTTCTTTCCAGTTTACTTCAGACAGTGAAGCTGTGCTATAATTATTTGTTGCTCTTACAGAGGTTCTTGGAATGGGCAATGGTTTTAGCTTTCTAATGGGGTTCTACTTGGAAGTAGATGTCAGCTGTTAATAGGCCGTCCGCTTTAAATAGGTTGATGATCTCATGTATAGATTTGAACCTTCTATAGGTGTAATACAGTGAAATCAAAATTGACCTTCATTTTGTATTTTTAGCATACTTGGATTAAAGGTAGCTTTTTCAGTTTCTCTCAGTTCAGCTGGATTTATGTATTGTGGAGAAGCCATGTGTTTATTGGGTTTTAGCCTTAGTCTCTTTGAAACGGCTCTCGGAGTGAGTGGTAACTGTACTCTTGGCAGTGTCTGAAAGTCCATTAAGAGAATTAGCATGGGGGCTCTCGTAGTGCCAGACTGCTAAGGTTCTCCTTTATAGTCGGATGCAGAGGCAGAGTCGTGGTGTAGCCCTTGTTGGCAGCCTGCTTCTTTGGTGTATGGGGTTAATGGCAGAGCTGCTTAAGAGACTTCTCAGTGTGCGGCTCATTCAGAAAGTGGCCAAGTGAAAAAGGGATAAACAGTGCAAGAGAGGGATTTCAATGCCAAGAAGCTTTCTATTTCTTTTGCTTGCAAAACATTACTTTATTTAATGATGGTTTTAGCCAGCATTGTAGCAGAATAGCAACAGTGACAGTTTCATTCATCTCTCAGAATAATAGAGATACTCTGTGGGGAATGGGTAATGGGCAGCAGCTAAGACAAAAATTATGCATCAGCCTGATTTGTGAGTGCCATTATAAAGGGACCAACAGACAAAACACTAGTCTACAGTGTTCACTATGAAAATGATACCACTGCCCTGCTTGTTTTGTTAAGCCATCTCACCTGGCTGGATAATGTCCTTGTCAGTGTGTCAAATGGATACGTACCTTCTTTCCTAAGTAAGCTGTGATGCTGAGGCATTCGGTTGTATGCTGCTGACCCAGCAATACTTACAGCAACCTCTGTCTTTTTCTCCCCGCAATTCTACTCTTAGATACACTGTCAGCATCCCCAGAGGGCTATGGTAGTTCAAAGCATGTGGATTTATAGCAGGGACACAACCAGCAGAGAGAGAGAGAGAGAGAGAGAAGAAGTGAGAATGAATGAAAGAAAAAAAGCAAGACTATCTATCATAGTTTTAGCACAAATATATTCATTTGATCTTAAATCTAAATAGTGCATTTTGTGGTTTACTATATAGCAGTTAATGATTATTATTAATAGATGAAAATACAAGAGTTAATGGCAGCAAAAATAAAACGGTTAATTCAATTAATTGAGAGGAAACTGAGAGGATCCCAGAGGAAACCCATGGGCACACAGGGAGAACATGTGAAACTGCACACAGTCAGTAACTGCAGCTCAGGTACAAACTGGGCACCCGGGAGCTGTGAGATGGCATTGCTACTCGCTGCACCAGTGGGTCAGCCTCAATCAACCCAAACAATCAATCAAGGATTTGTAAAGCTGTATTTTGAATAAAGCTTGAAATGCTATGTTTATATGGTTTTACATTCAAACCAAAAAGCTGTTGGTGTTCATTTACTTTCCTGTGCATGTAACCTTAAAGAACAAGGAGAATTCTATGTGATTAGTTCACCTGGCAGATTAAGCAGTGGTGGATAAAACAATATGGTCATGAACTGTACAGTTTATTGTACATGGAGCTTTATGTCAGTGTTGCTAGCATTAAATAACTGATAACTATAATTATCAGCAAAATTCCACTTTGTTTGGAAATTATATCCCCTGACGTTAATAGGTATACTGAAAAAAAACCAGAAGAGACCCTATTTCAGAGTCTTGAGGGATAACATATATGACCTTTTATACATTTTAAAACGAGCTGCCTAATCAGACCTGACCCAAGCTAAAGTCTGACTGCCAATTAGTCTAAGCTAAACCAAAGGCCTTTTATCACCTCAACTAATTATTTTAATTGACTGACTTCTCATACTTTGCAGTATATAAAAGATTTGATGTAAGCCTGTACAGGTCTGTTAAAAAAAAGTAAATTAGGCATGTAATCAAAAGTAAGGGAGGTCTATAATTTGATTTCAGTAATTCTTTAAAAAAAGAAAAGGTTGCCATGGTTGGTTGTTGTCACTCTATTTTCACATTAGCAAGTGACAAAGAGACCAGGGGACCTTTCACTTTCTGTGTGTGTGTGTGTGACATGGAACTGTAATCTCGGTGACAATGGCCAGCTCCAGAGTGACAAAGCAGCAGTGCAACTGGTGGTGTTTGAATTGAGATTTTCTCTATAATTATAGACAGATTAAGTATTGTATGAACTACTGACTCCACTGATTTCTTGGACCTATTTTTTTTTTCCACAGTCCAAGGTTTTTTCAGTCTCCTACAATTTTACAACCCCTGGCAACATTTATGGTATCGCCCAGTTTGATGTTCACCCAGTTTTTTACTTCACAGCAAATAAACAAATCACAGATATGACACAACAATGTTTGTTTAATAGCTGAATATTCTAGCATTGTGAAACGTACCTCAAGTGAAATTATTTTAATTAATGGCATATTTTTGTTCCAAATCAAGTGGAGGAAAAATATTGGAATCTCTCAGTCTTGAGGAAAAAATTACAGAATCAACAACAACAACAACAAAAAATGACTATTAGTACTTTGTTGTTCTTCCTCAGGCTTTTTGGGCAGCCTGAATTCTTTGATCAGCTTTGCGGGATGGAGCCTTGTCATGGACCTGTTTTATAAATTTACACCATGAATCGGATTATAATCGGATTAAGCTCTGGACTGCCTGCTGGACATGTGACTGAGTTGAGGTGCCTTTCCTGAAGTATGACTTTATCACCTAACATATTTTCTATCGATGGAATGAGAAATGTGTCCAAAATTTCAGTGTACACCTGTGCATTGACTGTTTGAGTTTCCCTCGTCTCTGGTCCTTTACCTGACATGCAACCCCATATCATAAATGAGTCAGAAAATTTGATTGTTTTTTTTCAGACAGTCATCATTAAAACAACACCAGACAAATGTTCTGTCACAGTTCTGTCACAGTCATTGACTCCTGTTTCTGCATTTTCTATTCTCAAGTCACATCGCTTTGAGTTTTCTATCCTGATGCTTTGACATCTTCCTTGGTCTACCTGTATGGTTTTTTTTTTTGGTTTTTTTTTAATAACCTTCCCATTTTGTTTATACTTGCACCAAATTTTAGACCTATCTGACTTGGAACAACCAACATCTTCAGCCACATTCCATGTTGTATTTCTGTCTTGAAGGAGTTTTATAATCTTTTACAGTGTTTTAATTAACATCTCTCTCATTGAGGCCATGTTTCCTTTCAATTAGCCGAGCTCTTTAAGGTCTGTGAGCAGACTAAGCTGCATTTTTAGACTTGTTCTGGTATCTGTTTTTAGAAATCCAAATTTCCATTTCTTCTCTTTAAACTGGAAAAATATAACGTTGATTAAAACAGTTTAACTGAATTTGACTGAGATGTGTTTCATGAAGTCAGAATGTTCATGTCAACAAAATTGGCTGTGAAGGAAAAAAAAAAAAGCCTCTAAGTTTGGCGATTCCATAATTTTTTGCCAGGAGTTGTAGTTCCTAACTGCAGTTGCGTCTCATTTACTGTTTGACATGCAAAGAAAAAAGGAATAAGAACCACCTAGGCTATATTCTTTATAGCTACTATATATACTATATACATGTCGCTTGCTCGTGTGCATATATGGTAGAAAGTAAGTTTTAGATGACGGTTTGAATGCTTTAAAATTTCTGCTATACACGGCTGGGATATGTGTCTCTACAGATACGTTATAAATGTACTTACTACACCATATAAAATCTGGGATTATTTTTATTAGTGTTTATCATTGTAAACTAATGAATGCTGTGTGCTATTTGTGCAGACTGCCAACTGTAACACAAGAGCGTTCACTGACTTATCTTTGGTCAAGTAGTTATTTGAGCTTTCGTCAGTGTGTGTATGCGTTGTGTCAGCAGTGCGGGTCTGCTCTTTGCATGAGCTCTCGCATTACCCCCCCAACCAAATGTTCATTCTTATGGCCTGAGTAATTAGCAACATTATATGCAGCCATGTGTCTGTTTGCATTCTTCTAAAAGGCTGTGAGGAAAGGGCTTTCACATGATCCTGCGCTGATTTATCCTGCGCTCCAAAGATTTTAAAATATGCCGCATGTGGTATGTACTTGCATATGTGTGTGTCTGAGCACGGGTGCGTTTGTGCTCCTCTGCGGTAAAGGGCAGTGGAGTGTCTATTAGGAGAGAGAGAGAGAGACGGCCTAGCACAGAACTGCGATGACTGAATCGCCTTTGAGCTGCAATTGTATTATCCACAATGGCTGCGTATCATATTACAGGACATTCTATACCCAAGTCATCTCTTTTGTTCTGTATGTTATGTCTTGCTTCCCATAGGCTTTAGCTCTACATGCTGTGACGACAGACAGCAGATTTTTTGCACACCCATCCTAGCTGCATAAATTCAGGCCCCGTTTTGCATTTTACCCAGAAGAAGAAGCTATTCATCGGCACGGATGTGTTTGTCTGCAAATGGCAGCTCTGTTCAACTGGGATTAGCTGCATGAAGACTCGTGCATTCATTTGTCCGACAGGTACCGTACCCACAGACGAGCCTCAACCTTGTTAGCATTTTGATGGCCGGAGTTAGATTCTCCCTCTTAACCTGCCCTATTTACATTTGAATCCATGAAAACCTCAGGGTGAAGGACAAATAGGAACGGTTCTGGAAGCGAGCCGATTTTAAACCCACTAGAGAAATGAAAAGGAAATAATACAATGTATTTGGCACAAATCTGGACAGAACACGACCACAGAAGCAATGAAACAACAAAGTTAAAGAGCAGACTCGGTCTAAATACAAGCATTAGGACAGCATCATACAGAAACCAACTTCCTTTTCCTCCTACTCTCTCTTTCTTTCTTTTATGTTGAATAGATGAAGCGCTCTCTTTTTTTTTTTTTTTTTTTTTTTTTTTTAAAGTGTTTCTTAGTGTGCACTGTATTTGTGGTCTGAGCCTTTGAGCTTTTTCTACACATGGAATGAGAACACAGGGCAACCCACAACAGAGCAGGCGGCCCTGCCCATGCATCAGCTTAAAAAAAGGAAGAATTCATGTAACGATTCTAAAGGGAAATTCCTCTATTAATAGCATCCTTAAATAATTAGTCAGTAGGGAATTCCACTGATTTCTTTTTTTCCAGAATGCCTGCATAATTTATTCACTGTCAACTCAAAGGAGTCATTTTGATTTTGTTGTCCTGTGAAGCTCCTTGTAAAGTACCCAATTCGAGGTGTCTAAAGTTTTTAACAGCTACCTAGCATGAAGCATTTACACAAAATAACATGGTTTTTATTATTTATTTATTTACATTTTTTTGCACAGTAAATCTGAGAAGAATTGCTTGCGGTTTCTGCTTATAACCTATAACCAGTAAATGTGACTGAAAATGCCCCCTCAACTCGAAATTTCTTGAAAACTCATCAGTTTGGGCTAGACTTCTCAACAACTACTTCCAGTTTCTTCCCCATCTGCAGAGTGAAATCAAATCAGCATGGCTGTACACTGCATCAGCAGTAAACAAAGTAGCACCCAATACCTTTTAAATGAGTTATGCTGTAATAATATGTAAGTTACTTTCTTTACATCGATCAACGTGTAGATGTATTTGCTTGTTAAATCTGTAGCACCGATCATACAGGTCACAGTTTAGGAAGAAAATGTACATTATTCGTCACAGTTAGTTGGCTAGCTCGTTTCTAAGAAAAGACAAGCATTTTTTTGTACTGTGTATGTCGATTTCTCTGAGGTAAAAAAAAAATACAACATAATTCCAACCTGTTTTAGGGGTGAGCTTAATGCAGCAACAGCATTTATGATTTTTGACCTCTTGCAGATACAGCAGCCTTTTTTCACATTTTTTGGCTTCCAGTCCAAATGCAAATAAAGTAAAATCTGTGAAGTTGTGAGCTGACAGGAAATAAGAATGTGGGTGTTGTGTCTTTTTTTTCGATGCATGATTAGGAGGTGGTCACACCAGACATTTGCATCATTGATTTCTTACTGATGCTTACTAATTTGTGCAATTTCTATTGCATGATAAACATTTCTGATATATTGAGAGTTTCAATGTATCAGGATATGATTTTACTAAGCTGTATAAATTAATATCATCTGGTTATCTCTTTTGTACGTGTGTGTGTGGGTGTGTGTGTGTCTTCTAGCTGTTGCCAGTCCAACTGGCTAAACTGGGATGTAGCCTACTCCTTGATTTACAAGTTACATTTTTATTTTGCGTAGTTACTGTGAAAAATGGAAGTATGAGCTTATTGAAAAGGTCAGTCATTTCTAAAATATCCCAGAATATGAATGGCGTATCAGTTGCAACTGGAAGATACAGATGCAGAATTGCAGTTTATTGACAAACAGAGTCAGAAGAGACAGATTATTGAGTTGGCTGGTTCAGAAGTTGAAAAGCCCTGGGAGGATGGAAATTGGTGGTGTCAGCACAGCAAATGTCTTCTCATGCAAGCCAAAATTGAATGCCTGGGTTGCCACGACTGGCAGTTCACAATACCACTTATTCAAAGACTGAATGTGTCTGGAGATGAAACAGTGACAGCGCTGTGCATCACTGACTCTCAGGCCCACATCAACCGTACAGTCTTGGAAACTTCGCTCTGTCTGTCTGACATTAATTGTAAGAAACTATGAAAACCAGAGACCAGCATGGCCGCATGTTTATTGAGCAAATGTAATGGACTAGTAGTTGGTCATTTTGGTTTCAGACAAACAATAAGCCATGTGTATGAATTTGGATCTTTTTATCCACCAGCGTAGGCTTGTTTTGACCTGCCTGGAGTGCAGTTCCTTCCTTTATGAGTCCGCTTGAGTAGTAACCAGAGATGTGAGCTGAGTCACCAAGGTCAGAATGTGTAGAAAGCTTATTCTTAATATCCTGCATGTGTTGAAGACTATAACTATTTGATACAGGTCATTTACTTGCTGAACCACATGCATGCTAGCCATTTAACAGGTTTACTATGTATAGACCTCAGAGCATGTACAAAGTCTGTGCTGCCCAAGAGCTCTGGTTACATTTACAACATTTTTCAGAATCTTAACACATGGCCGAATGAGAGATTATATATCATCTCTTGCATCCCTTCACTAGGATTTTTGAACTTCTGTTAACTGTCTTCATGGCCTCCATGGCAAAATGATTGTTGGATGTGTTCCAACTACAACCATCCCATCAATTTATATGAGGTGATATACACTGCTCAAAAAAAAAAAGGGAACACTAAAATAACACATCCTAGATATCAATGAATAAAATATTCTAGTTGAAAATCTTTATTTATTACATAGTGGTATGCGTTGAGAACAAAACATAAAAATGATCAATGTATATCAAAATTATAATCCCATGGAGGTCTGGATTTGGAATCATACTCAAAATCAAAGTGGAAAATCAAATGACAGGCTGATCTCCTGAGGAATCTCCTCCCAGACCTGGATTAAAGCGTCAGTCAACTCCTGGACAGTCTGTGGTGCAATGTGGCTTTGGTGGATGGAACGAGACATGATGTCCCAGATGTGCTCGATTGGATTCAGGTCTGGGGAACGGGCAGGCCAGTCCA
>JAOUQY010000011.1:11716407-11735250 GCA_028566355.1 Doras micropoeus
AGTTAAACTTTCATAGATTATAGATTCAGGGCCCACAATTTAAACGATTTCAAGTATTTATTTGTTTATTTTTACGTTATTTGGGCTTCCAGCTCATAAAACCCATGAAAACAGGATTTCACAAAAAATTAGAAAACTGTGGAGAAATAAGCCCAAACTACTTCTCTGTTTTTGCAGGGAAAAAAAAGGATCACATCAAATCAATGCAAGGTTGTACATTGTGCTTGCAGGAGATTTACACTGTTTTGCTTATTTTCATCAATATTTTCACGTTGTCTAACAGGAAAAAATGAAGAGCAAGAATAAGCTCGTCCCACGGTTGCTGGGAATAACCAAAGAGTCTGTGATGCGGGTGGACGAGAGGACCAAAGACGTGGTGCAGGAGTGGCCCTTAACCACAGTGAAGAGATGGGCAGCATCCCCCAAAAGTTTCACATTGGTATGCCAGTCTGCTGTTAGGCTTTGTCTGCCTTATATTGTCATTTTTACTTCCTGTATTCCTATGCGCATATATGATTTGGCAATTTGTCCTTTTCTGTAGTACTTCTACTCATAACCCTTCACTCAAAGGATATTTACATTTGTAATATTAGTAGTCCGTGTAAATGACCAGATTTTCTCTGAGGCACATTTTGGCAGGACATTTAAATTGAATGCATTGTTGGACATTGGCCAAGGTTTCCAGTTCACTGAAAATGAGCCTCAAACAATGATCACTTTGAGCTGAAGGTCAAATTACAGGGTGCAAGGGAAAGTCCTGATCCTCTGGCCTTCAAGTGTCTTTTTATTTTATATTTTTTTTAAAGGTTTAAAAAAAGAACACAAGTGCACATATTGTTAGAAAGCTCAGAAACACTCGTGCTGTCTCACAACATACTATTCAAAACGCACCAAGTATATCGGAATATATTGAGATATACTGTACATGCTATGGATTTTACTACTTAATAAAACCTAAGTGCTAGAGAAATAAGCCCTGGCATTATCATCACTTTACATGCTAAATCCTCCCAAACCCATAAAGGCATCTTTGGTTTAACCCATAAAGGCATCTTTGGTGTGCTATAAATGTTTAGGATGCACTCCATGCTCTTTATCTAGACCTTATTACTCTGCGCTGATGTGTATGGGTGTGTGTGCTTCCTACAGGACTTTGGTGAATACCAAGAGAGCTATTATTCTGTTCAGACTACAGAAGGAGAGCAAATCTCCCAACTCATTGCAGGATACATAGACATCATCCTTAAAAAGGTAAGCACAGTAAGATTTCCATGGTGTTTCGCAGACAGTGTTGGATACAGCCAGTTACATGTGGGACTCATGCTAATGTTGGGTGTTTACAGAAACAGAGCAAGGACCGCTTTGGTTTGGACGGGGATGAAGAGTCGACCATGCTGGAAGAATCGGTTTCACCAAAGAAGTATGCATTCTTTAAACACTGTGATAAGTATTTGATTTGACTTCATGCTGAGTTGCTTGTAATGGCTTAAATGTAATAATGTAAGGCAACCATGTGTTGATTATGTTAAGGTGTTTGATCATTTGAAATTAGACAGAAGAGTCCCGGTGGTGGTGCAGAAACTGTCAAACTGGAGTGCAGCCATGTCTAATCGCACAAAAGAGGGATGTTTTTTTCTTTTATTCTGCCCTTGAGAAGGATGTAACTCACAGTGACGCAGCTGTATTATCATTTCCCTCAAACTGCAAAATCATCAGAATGACTTCAATTAAGAGATCCAGTTCCTTGAAGCAGAGAGAGAGTGTGTGTGTGTGTGTGTTTCTCTGTCTCCATTCAGCATTCTTTTTATCCATTCTGGGCTCAGACTCTGACAAGATCAGATCTACAGATGGGCTTGCTCTTTGTTGGTTGTTACGGGAGATGGCATGTTGCATCACTGCCTCATAGCTTCCTGCATTAGACGCCAGTGCAGCCATGTCTATCCATGTTCAAATCCAAAAATTGAGCCTCTCAGAGTGAGCTGTAATTAAGCAATAGAGCCTGGAGTGCCTGTTTACGACAGGAGAGTCTGCTCTATTGTGCATTAATTCTCTATTGCTTTTAATGTCACTTTATAATTGGTGGCACTGATTTTGTGTTGCTAAAAATGAGTTAGGGTCTGTGTATTCAACATGCATGTGTTTGGTAACTTGATGCCTGTATGCACAGGTCTACTATCCTGCAGCAGCAGTTTAACCGTGTGGGCAGAGTGGAACACGGATCAGTGGCACTGCCTGGCATCATGCGCTCAGGCTCCGTCGGTGCACAGGACACTTTTAACATGGGCACCATGCCTGCTCCGCAGCAGCAGATCACTATGGGGCAGATGCACAGAGGACACATGCCCCCACTGGTGAGATGCTCCGACTATATAACCACAATTGTAGCTCCACACTTCTGAGTTTGATTTGACTGTCAAATATCAGGGCATGTGCATAACTCCGCCTCCTGTACTATGTGTGCGTCATCAGAGCCTGGCCCAGCAAGCGCTTATGGGCACCATAAACAGCAGTATGCAGGCGGTACAGCAGGCTCAGGCGGACCTCGGTGAGGTGGACAACCTGCCACCACTAGGACAGGACAGGGTGAGCATATACACACACACACACAAACACACACACAGCTTTACCTCACCACTCTTACTGATAGCTGCCAGGTACTAATAAACACACAGGGATAAATTTACATGTAATCAATTTGACATATGTGAAATCATTTCACCTGGGCATTGTTCCTCTACAGAATTGTATAGCCAAATGCAAATCTTTAATTGTGTATACTACACAGTGGCAGTATAAAAGTGAAAGTCTTCAGTTGTCAGAATTCATTTCCGTGTTCAAAGAATGATTTGAATTTCATAATGTTTACATATTATTTACATAGTTCAAATATTTTCCTATTGGTCTTCATAAAAAGTCAGCTTGCAGGCATTTTACAAAACCTTCTGGCTAAATGACTCTTTAATAATGACAACAATAATAATAGCAATAATAATAATAATAATAATGATGATGATGATGATGAAATAACATCAATTATACAATTCATTTTGAAATATGTTATTTTAATATTGTTGTTATTTCCTTGTAATACATAGAAAATATTTGATAATAGATAGATAATAGATAATAGAATAGTACATCAAGAATTTCCAACAGGTACTTCACAATATCAGACCCACTGTCAGGGGTCTCTACTTTTATCTGCAAAGGGCTGGTGTGGTTATAGTTTTCCATTCAGGTTGTTCTGAAAGTTGTTTGAAAAGCAGGCTCAGTTGATTCACCAGGTCTAATCAGTTTAATCAGAATATCCCGGAGCTACACTGGCTCTTTGTGGATAAGGTGAAGACAGCTGCCCTGTATAGTAAGCATATAAAGAGAAGAGGAAGCTATTTGGGGTCTGTTTACTGAACAATGTGCACTTTTTACCAGTTTGTAGATTATTTCTCTTCATGCTGAGACCTTAATCTTGGGTTGCCTTAAAAAAACAAAAAACTAAACTTTCCCACATTTTCCACATAACTGTCCCTTGTGTTGTTAGCTATAGGTCAGTTATGGTATACTTTATTATTTTCATGATCATATATTTAATGAAGTAACAGCAATAAAAAATGAAAAAGAATCAAAAATATTCTTACGGTTTAAACTCTTAAAGCTCACACTTCTACATTTCTTGAGTTTCCCCAGGGGATCAATAAAGTATCTACCTACCTACCTACCTACCCATCTATCTTTCTACCTACCTACCTACCCATCTATCTTTCTACCTACCTACCCATCTATCTTTCTACCTACCTACCTACCCATCTCTATCTCTCTCTATCTCTCTCTATCTCTCTATCTCTATCTATCTCTCTCTCTATCTCTATCTATCTCTCTCTATCTCTATCTATCTCTCTCTCTCTATCTATCTCTCTCTCTATATCTATCTCTATATCTATCTCTCTATCTATCTCTCTCTCTCTATCTCTCTCTCTATCTCTATCTCTCTCTCTCTCTATCTCTATCTATCTCTCTCTATCTCTATATCTCTCTCTATCTCTATATCTCTCTCTATCTCTATCTCTATATATCTCTCTCTCTCTCTCTCTCTCTCTCTCTCTATCTCTCTCTCTCTCTCCCCTTCTGGGTTTATCCAACGAACACTTTCCCTCTCATGACTACATTTTTGCTGTTAGTTTCTCTGTAGTTGCCGCATAATTTATAGTATGTGCTAAATATTCTTTAAGATGAATAAGTAATACATTTAAAACATATTGTGTTAAACCTAAAAGCTTCCTATGATATGTCCTGGTGATGTTTTACCTTGCTTGGCTTATCTGATACAAATGAATAGTGCATTTGTATAAGCTTCACTCTGTCTGTTAAGGTCTATGATGATAGGCAGATTAATATTTAAATGCATTCGAAATTGATACAGTTAACATGCAAATGCAGTTTTCAAATTAATTTAGCAGCCCTCCTGTTTTTTTCCAGTCTGTTTTTGTGACCTCTTTTATTTATTGCATAGCAGTTTGCTTCTGCCTGAGTTTCCTGACTCGGTAATCCTGATGCAGAGCAGACTCGCCTCCCTCTGACATGTTATAAATGTGAATGTGGAAGCCATGAACTGTTTATTTTATCTAAATTGATAAGTCATGCTGATAACACTGCGGTGATGATGTGTAATCTGGAGTGTGGAGTACAGCCAAGGAAAGCAGCCTAGTGTAAACAATAATCTGTGTGATTTTGTGGATAGCTGGTCATCATGTGTCTCTCCTTTCTTAAAGGCATCCAGGGTTTGGGTTCAAAATAAAGTGGATGAATCCAAGCACGAAATCCATTCGCAAGTCGACGCCATTACTGCTGGAACCGCGTCCGTTGTCAATCTTACTGCAGGTAAATTTGCACGAAGAATCCATAGCAGCCGGTTCGTCTTTCTTGTTTCTCGTGTCCCCTGTTCATTTGTCTAGTCGGGTACTTTAAACGTCTGGTACCAACAGATAGATCGTGTTTCTTAATGGCCCTAGATGAATCGAAAATAATTTTGTTGGGATGCAGAAATATGCTGGTGGTGTAAAACATGCAGCTTGAATATCAACTCATGCCTTCTTCCAGTCCACATCAAGGACACAGTCAGGAAGCAGACACTCTTCATTTGCACTAATACATATTTCTGTTGATGACTGAATATTGAGTGCAGTGTGCTGAAGCTGAACTGTTTGGCATGAGCCTGGTTTTTGTAGACAGGTCGTGTGGATATAAGCCAGATTTCTACAGGAGATAATCTCTGTATGCCATCTGTTTGATAGGCCAGAGATCTGAATGCTGAGTATCAGAAACCAGAAACTCCAGACTTTTTTTTTTTTAAAGCAAAATCCTTCTATATTGATTCTCTCTATTATGAAAATTCCTGTTAGAAATTTGTTTTTAAGAAAGTAATTTTATTCACAATATCTTTACATAATATGTTTTAGAATACATCTTGGATTTTGGTTAGGATTTTCCAGACAAATCTGTGATCAGAAAATCAGTTTACTGCATAAGTGCACTGCCAGCCACCATAGCATAAGAGAACCACTGTTTTTTTTCCCTTTAATTTGACATTAAAGATGCAGTGGATGGAGATTAAGTAGGAGTCCCTTAAATGTCATGATCTGTGTTTTATAGTTCCACAGACTAAAATTACCGTGTATTATGTTTTATGTTTCCTTCCTCCAGTTTACGCTTGGTACTTCCAGGTTAAAATGACCTGAAGATCATTTCTGTAATAGGAATATAAAAATGATATTGCTTTCTGTCCTTGTCTGTCTCTAAAGGTGACCCTACAGACACTGACTACACAGCTGTAGGCTGTGCCATCACCACCATCTCCTCCAACCTGACGGAGATGTCGAAGGGCGTGAAGCTGCTGGCGGCTCTCATGGAGGACGAGGTGGGCAGTGGGCAGAGGCTCTTGGGGGCAGCCAGGACTTTAACCGGGGCAGTATCTGACCTGCTCAGGGCTGTGGAGCCAGCATCTGGAGAGGTACACACAAACATGCATACTCTGTCTATAGTTAGAGAGTCCAGGCTCTAGTTTGTAACACTGCTGTGAATATTTTAGCCCAGGCAGACGGTGCTGACCGCAGCAGGTAGCATCGGACAGGCAAGCGGAGACCTGCTGCGCCACATCGGAGAGGGAGAGACCGACGAGAGATTCCAGGTGTGTATATGCTGCTCGTGGTTGCGTCCCTGCATATAAATTAGGATGAACAGTATCCAAATCAGACGGAGGAACTCGCAGACATTATTGTTACGTTGTACTGATTTCTCTCCATCTCATTTTTCTGATGTTCCAGGACATCATGATGAACCTGGCCAAAGCGGTAGCAAATGCTGCTGCACTGCTGGTGCTGAAGGCGAAGAACGTGGCGCAGGTAGCCGAGGACACGGCGCTGCAGAACCGCGTGATAACTGCAGCCACACAGTGTGCCCTCTCCACCTCACAGCTAGTGGCCTGCACCAAGGTAAGTCATGGATTGATGGATAGGTGGTTGCTATGCACATGGCTGAATGGATAAGTATACAGATGGACAGATAAGTGGATAGATGGATAAATGGATGGATAGCTGAACTTATCCTTTAAATAAGCAAAGAATAACACATGTAATAACATTATAGACAACAAAACATTGACTTTGCATTGTTTTTAAATGGCGCATTTATTTTTACAATACATGGGTTTCAAAATTATTGGTGCTCTGACATTTAATATTGTATTATGCCTCCCCTGGAGAGAATGACAAAACTGAATTTATTTCTGTAATGTCTAACAAGGTTGAAGACACTTGTAGAGGAAGCTTGGTCCACTCCTCCATTTTAAGCTCCTTTACATTCTTAGGTTTGTGAATTTGGACTTTTCTATTGAATTCAGACCATAGAGTTTCTGTAAGGTTCAAATATGGAGACTGAGTGAGCTATGTTGGATGTAGTATAGCCAGGTCTGAACATCATGGCAGAGGCAACCAGGGTTTGAGATGAAGTATAGTGGTACTTAGCAGAATTTATGATGCCATCAAGTTTTACAAGTGCTGCTGAATCACCAAACACACAACAGCCGCAAAGCATCAATGATCCACCTCCATATTCCACAGTGGGCTTTCAGGTGCTTTTCTTTGTATGCAGGCCACTTTTACCACAACTCACAATTCTAATTGTAGTTTTAGTGCATGTTGTGATGTTTTTATGGAGGATCTGTTTTTGTAGTGTTTCCAAATAGCTTATTGTTACAAAACAGCTGATTGTGAAACTCTAACATCATGAAAATCATCTCACCTGTCTTGACACAGAAATGAGAAAAATAATCCGAAACTGATCTTTAGGCTCTTTTTTCCCCCTTATTTACCATCCTCCTCACTGTGTGGGAGAGACGGTGTATTCACCGGTGAAACCCTTGGAAAAATGCCCAACTGTTTCAGACAAGTGAAGATTTTATGTATGGACCCAATTGTGATTTTAACTAGTTTATTTTATATCCATTAACCAGGACAATAACCATCTGTCTCTTTTGTGCTGAACGTTCTTTGGTTTCTGCACTAGTAAAGTGATTTTACAATTGTGCAGCTTGTATGTATGCACCAGTTCAACATAAGATAAATCATTTCTCATTTTGTTTCAGTGGAAAATGTGAATTATGTGTAATGTTTTGGTTTATGCAATCATTTTATAAAGGATACTAATCTTTTTGGAAGGTACTCAATATGGAAAGGATAGATGGGTGGGTTGGTGGGCGAATGGACTGATCGATGGTTGGACGGACGGATGGATGAATGGATGGATGGATGGATGGATGGATGGATGAATTAATAGATGGACAAATGGATGGATGGTTGGGAAGGGTAGCCAGATGGATACAGGGTAGATGGATACATGTATGGATATCATGCATCCAACCACAAAAATGCTGTTCATGCACAGTTGACCTTGTAAGAGCATTTTCCTTGTTCGAACAGCCAAAACTCAGTGCAAATTGACTTAATTATTGTAACTGCTTGGTAAATCCATCAGCTCTCTCTAACAGCAGCAGAATGGCATTAATGCAGTATTTTCCCTGTTTGCTCAAGGTGGTGAGCCCCACCATCAGCTCACCTGTGTGCCAGGAGCAGCTGGTGGAAGCCGGCAGGCTGGTGGAGCGCTCAGTGGAGTTGTGTGTTAAAGCGTGCCATGGTGCCTCTGACGAGGCTGAGCTGCTTCGGCAGGTGAATGGAGCAGCGGGCACAGTCAGCCTGGCACTTAGCGACTTGCTTCAGCATGTGCGTCACTACGCCAGTTGTGGTGAACCCATCGGCCGCTACGACCAGGCCACTGATACCATCATGACCGTCACTGAGAGTATCTTCACGTCTATGGGAGATGCAGGTGAGGCACTGAGACCCTGATATGTACAGTATCATGATAATAGTATTTGTAATAAGGGAATCGGAAAGCAGTGCCTTTATTACAGGATGCAATGATAAGCAGCATCTCAAAGTGACAGCTTTTGAAATATTTGTATTGTAGAGGATGATATTTATAGCTTTAAAAGACCGAAACTGCTGTACAAGTACCCAATAATTTGATTTGGGAAACAGTTCTGGTCATTTTCAATACCAGTTTTGTTTAGTTTACTCAGATTTTCATTGTTTGTTGTATAAAATTAAGACACTGTTTAAAAGTCTTGTGGCAATTTTCAAGAGTATATGAACATTCTACATGCATTATACATTGAGTATATAAACATTTATGTCACTATAGTATAATGAACTTGATTCAGTCTGTTTTCACAGTATGCCATCCATTGTCATGTCAGGGTAAAAGTCCAGTGGCTTTCTGAAGCACATTCAGACAGATGGTCTTAATTACATTCAGAAAAAAAAGATTTCATGACTAGAAGGGTTTATTTAAAAAAAGGAAATTTCATTGTGACTGTGATACAATAATACACCGTGGGTCAATGAAATCATTTATTCAGGCCTTCCAAGCAAAGCATATCTGTGTTGTGGTTTAAAAGGATAAATATTGTCTTAGCTTTTCTGTTCTCAGCTTTGCATCACAAAGGAATACATCACTAACACATTTCCCATAGTGATTCCCTAGTCATTTTACTGGTATTTTCCTTTAAAACAATTTTATCTTAATGTACAGAAACATAGTTGATAATGCCTGTATATGTTGAATTTATTACACAAACATTTTGCATCTAAAGAAGAGTTTCCTGGTGGTGTTCAGAAATAATGCATGAGTTTTTGCATTAAAGGCATTCTCACATCTCTATCATAAGCCAGGTGTCTCACACGGTGATATAAATATCTGTAGATGAATAACAAATATGAATGAGGCCAAAGTAGATACATCTTAATCGATCATCAAGCTGTATCTAGCGTCGTTCAGGTCTTCAGTGCTATTGACTTTCTTGGTGTGCTTTGAATTTATTTCATCTCTGTAAGATGCTGGTGTTTTTTTGTTTTTTTTTTTGGCAGTGCTTTCTATTACCTGTCCTTAGGACATGCTCTGTTGTGAAGCTGTGTTCTAACTGAGCTATTTATTATAGTATGGCCATAAGGCCTAAAGCTGAGCAACATCCAGCCCACTTCATACTTGGGGGTTGTTGGACATGTAATGTAAACCACTACACAGCCCCAGATCTGGTTTCAATCAAGTCAGCTTGCTTTGAAACATTAAGAGAAAACACATGGCAGGAATCCTCAAGTCAAACTTGAGGTCTGGTTACTGGTATTCCAGTAAAACTATTACTGTAAAACTGTGTCCGACCAGCTGAGCACTTCTGCCCTGTTTTGAGGTTTAGCATGTAAAGCAGTGTTTCTCAAACTGTTTTGGGGTGAAAATTCATAGATGCCCTCAGTATTATTATTTTTATTTTACATTTACGTCACAAACATATTATAATCCAATCCAATATAATCCAATATCAATTAAATTTTTCTATAATTATTATAATTTTATTATCTTATTGGCTAAATAATAATAAACAATAATATTTCGGCTATTTATTGGAGCCATAAATTTATTTGTTTACTTAGATATTTATTTTTATATATATATATTTTTTTTATTATTATTATTTCTAATCTATTATTAGAGTCCAAGTCGCACTGTCTCTGGATGCTGCAGTAGAAAATTAAGATGATAAAATAACAAATAAAAAAGACTGAAACTAAATCTCAAGATTTCCAAGCAAATTTGAGAACCATGGCTTTAAAGTATTGTATTTTCAGACTTCTAAAAGAATCCATCCAGGTTTGCTGGGGATCTCGCACACAAACACACACACACACACACACACACACACACACACACACACACAGACACACATACATCCTTCCTTTGATGGCAGTATCTGTGATTTTATTTCTGGGTCTATGTAGGTGTCTGCAGCATGTATAGGCAACGAGTGGTTGCACTGTAAAATGTTCCTGAATCGATAGTGTACATCAGGTCACCTGCCAGCTTTTGTTAAGCCTCACTCTTGCTGCTTTGATTCCCAGTAGAGCACTGCTTCAACAAATCACATTCCTACAGATCAAAGGCATGAGAACTAAGGCTTTGCCTGTTCTGTTTCAAAAATGTTGGCAGTGGAATGAAGCTGAAATGTGTGGGCAATTATGGCATGGGAAATAAGGAAGTATAGCATCAACTTACATATTATTGAGTGTGTGTGTGTGTGTGTGTGTGTGTGTGTGTGTGTGTGTGTGTGTGTTCGTTTAAAGGAGAGATGGTGAGACAGGCCCGCGTGTTGGCCCAGGCAACGTCAGACCTGGTGAATGCCATGCGCTCGGATGCTGAAGCCGAGGTGGACGTGGATAACTCCAAGAAGCTGCTGGCGGCAGCCAAACTGCTGGCCGACGCTACGGCTAGAATGGTGGAAGCTGCAAAGGTGGAATTTTAATATAAACTCTCATCACAAAGAATGCATAATTACAGTTTTTATAACCAATCATCATATTTGGCATTTGATTCCAGGTTAGTAGTGGATGTGAACGGGGATTACACATAAATTCCCATAAATAATGAAAAATTCCTTTTGAATTCTGTCCTTGTTCACAAACTTATCAGTTTATCAAAAGAGGGCTACATGAGATTCTGTGCTGCTCTGACCTTATAAATAAAAAAAACAAGCGGAAATGTATTAAACATATAAACATGCAGAATCTTATTATTACCTTTAACCTTTTAACACTTATCTGAAAGATATCAACTTCTGGCATGCAGTTTCCTTGGTAACCATGAAATCTGCTGGTGACTTGCATTGAGTTGAAGTCGCATCAGGAGACAGAGACAGGAGGCAGACAGACAGAGAGAGAGAGAGAGGGAGAGAGAGAGACAGAGAGAGTGAGTGAGTTTCCTTTGCTGTGAGAGTGATATGCTGTTTTCCTATTCTTCTTTCATATAAGCCACAGGGTTTGAGGTGTAGTTACACAGAAATGGCCTGGTTTCAATCAGTCATTATAAATCATTATAGCTATGTTTTCTTTTTTTGCATCATCCACCAGCTTCTATATTTAACCTTTTTATTTTTAGATTTCTATTTTATATAACAGATTTATATTTAATCTTGTCACAATATTGCAGGTTGTTCCATTTAAAGGTGGAGTTGGTGGTGTTAAGTCAGAACAGTTGTTGTAATATTTGTTTTCCAAGCTGTTGCAAGAAAAAAAAATCAGCCTGGCAAATTATGGCTACAACCATGCTAGCTAGACTTTGCTGTACCCACACATACATCAAATGGACAAAATGGACATTAGTTTAATTAATTAAGTTATTAGATGGCAACATTGCAAATCTGCAATGCTTTTGTGCCTCAGTTGGAATGAAATCAGCCCTTTTCACTTTTGGGTGTAACCAGACTCCTTTGGGAATTCTTTGGGCTCGTCACAGCAAATCAAGCCCACATTTTGATCTGGCGCAGGTTTTACACTGGATGCCCTTCCTGACGCAACACTCCCATTAGCCAGGCTTGGGACCTCAGTGGCGGGTTAAGGGCCTTCCTCAGGGGCCCAACAACAGCAGCCCGTTGTCTGGGATCAAGCCCGTGACCTTTTGATCAGCAAACCAGAGTCCTAACCTACTGGGCTACCCCACCAAAATAGATTTCTAAACTATATATAGTAGAAAATGACAATCGCACCATGTTCAGGGATTTCCCAGCCCCCAGGGGAGCATAAACAAATCATACGGACAACCAGCATCCATTCTTAAGAGGTGCCTCTACGGGCATGTCAGTCATGTTTTCTATCACTTCAGAAACCCTTTCTTCTTGAACTAGCTTTTTAGGCATTCCAGCCTAGGTGTGTATTTTGTGTGTGTAGTTTTAGAAGGGACATCGTAGGCAGATGGGGAAAGGCTGCATTTAAATTTGTTCGAATTTTCATTTCTGAATAACTCCTAAGCAGACATCTTACACAATCATGCAAGGACAGGACTGTTTCAGTGGACGTTAATGCACACCCAGAACACTGTGTACTCTAGCAGAATGTGCAAAAGATCTGTTTGAACTGCCTTAGGGGGCCGCGGCTCACCCGGAGAACGAGGAGCAGCAGCAGAGGCTGAGAGAAGCCGCGGAGGGCCTGCGAGTGGCAACCAACGCTGCAGCTCAGAACGCCATTAAAAAGAAGCTGCTCAACAGACTGGAGGTGAGAGAGACACGCTGCATGGCTGTCACCTTCACTCAGTGCCCTCTGTTTCTCTCACTTCCTTTTACAGTGCAGCTTTGACCTTCTGACAGCATAGTACACTGAGAACGGTTCTCACCATTATAGCAGTGACCAAGTCATTCGAGGAATGATTCCTGAGACATGCTAGACACTATAGACAATTAGAGAGCTATAATTGGAGCTATAGAGAATCCTTTTGAACCTATATCCATTCTATTTTTCTCAGGAAGTTGAATCATAAACCAGAGGTGCCAGCATTTACGTTTTAGTCATAGCATTGAACATTTTCTTGCTTGTTGGAAAACCCAGTTCACTGAAGGGGAAAGGATGTGGAAGCTGTTCATTTGTTTCTGGCAGTATTTACTTTTACTTTGCGATGACTGTATATGTGAACTTTGACCTGTAAACAAAAAAAAACTTTAACAAAAGGGTGGGGCTGTAGGCTCTTTGGACAGTAAAAGTGCAGGTTAGAATGTGTTAGAATAATTTACGCTGTTAATATGGAGCTTTTCTGTCCAGGATTTTCATGTTTCATGCAGTACTTTGATTACTGGTGTTTGCAACTGTTCTTCTAATCTCATTCCTGCCTCCCACCGAAGGAATTGCCCAGTCCCATCATATCATTGTTTGTACGTTGCTGACAAACATAGTTTGTTCTATTTGTCAGTATAGACCATGACCAGGAAATGTAGCCTCTAATGATGATAAAGCAGCATCTTGTATGTACTCAAAACAAACTCCCACTTATGTGACTTTTTTTTGTTGTTGTCCCAGTACACACTGAAAGTATCCAGTGCACTTCTGTGTAAAGTGCCTCTTAGAATAGTTGGCACCCTTCCTGAAAATTAGCAAAACTATAAACTGAACATCAAATAAAATGGGTGATGATTATATAAAGCTTTGGAATAGTTTCTGCCCATAATACCCAACAGTTTCTGCTTGTTTTCCTAAACCCCATTTTTAACTCTCCTGCCGATGCCGCTCTAATCCCCAGTCTCAAGTGTTGCCATATTTCTAGTAAAATGTGTTTTGTATCCCTTCTGGGACTTCTTTCTTCCAAAGGGATCTGCCAATTTGCCTTCTTATTGACAACAAATATGGCATTGTTCTGATGGCCTCTTTCCACCCTCCATCTGTCTTCCTACTTCCTGTGTTTGGCAGTGGTTTCAAAAAACTCGTCATGAATATCTGTATTCATTTACCTCTGCATGCATGCAAGGCCACGTGATGTAGGACTGTTTGAATAAACCAATCAAAAGAGAGATCTGTGTATTAAAAGCCGGAGGTTGAATGCAGCAGTTGTCACAGAATAAAGAAAGAATAAAGAATAGGCAGCTCAAAGACTGTTTGGATGTGCGTGTGTGTGCGTGTGTGCGTGTGAGAGAGAGAAAGAGACTTGTAGTATATTTAGTACAGTTTGGGGCTTTGAACCTGTAAAATCTAATTGGTTCAGTAGAAAGATGTTGCATAACACCTAATAGATTCACTTGTGTCCACAAGCCTGTGTGTGTATTTACTTTTGTTTGGGCTGAGTATTAGTATTAATGGGTAATGTTTTATTTATTTGTATTAGATTGCTGCCAAGCAGGCTGCAGCAGCAGCTACCCAGACCATCGCAGCTGCTCAGAATGCAGCTGCCTCCAACAAGAACACTTCGTCCCAGCAGCAGCTAGTGCACAGCTGTAAGGTACTGGGGCTAGGAATTTCACCCAATTCATTACCCTCAGTGTTTTCATTATTCGCATTCATTACTTTAACTGATTACTTCTGTAATGTGTGTGTGTGTGTGGGTGTGTGGATGTGTTTTTGAAGGCTGTAGCAGATCACATCCCTCAGCTGGTGCAGGGTATGAGAAGTAGCCAGGCCCAGCCAGAGGACCTGAGCGCCCAGCTGGCCCTCATCATTGCCAGTCAGAGCTTTCTGCAGGTGCAGTTTAAACACCCCAGCACTAGTTACTGACCTGTTCTCTTGTTCTCTTTATGCTTTCCTTTTTTTCAGGATTGCAAGGGAAGTAGCTAAAGATTAACTTGACTTTGCTGATTTGTATTTACACAAATGAAGCAGTTTTTCTTTTTGTTTCAAAAAGCCGGGCGGTAAAATGGTTACCTCAGCAAAATCAGCCGTCCCGACAGTAACGGACCAGGCAGCAGCAATGCAACTGGGACAGTGCGCTAAGAACCTGGCCACCTGTCTGGCAGAGCTCCGGACAGCTGCACAGAAGGTTTGGTCCATTTTCTCACATCCCTAACATCCATTCACCTGGGATTCACCTAAACAGTGATATATTAAGGTGCTGTCCTATCTGACTAGGAACAAATCAACACTAATTAACCAAACAAAAAAGGCTGCCTGAGTTAACATGCTTACAAAATTTTGACACAAATATTTTTTCTAGGCTAATTACTGTCATGCTACATCTTTCTATAATAACACAGGAAATTAATTAAGTCCCTGTTATTATTATTTCTGGGTTGCAGCATGTCATGATCATGAAAATTAGCACCTACCGGCATTCACGTACTTTGAGTGAGGCACTGTTGCAGAATGTGTGCTCAGAATTAAATGAATATCTTGGAGAAGTGGGATATGGGAAAGAAAGTTGTGCTTGGTTTACAAAGCACAGGAACTTGGTGGCTTGTGAATAGCTGCCCTGTTCCAAGCACATCATGCTATAACACTGACTCTACAGAACAGCCCAGACTAAATCCTGAAAAAATATTGCCCATTGTAAACCCTCCAAATGCTACAGAATTCCTTTAGCCAGCCGTAAATGTAAAAAGCAGCTAATTTAGGTGAATTAAGAAACATGAATGGAATTAATTGTGATCTGATCTTTGAAACCATTGCTATAAAAAGGTAATAATGTCATTTTATTGGTCTTTCATATTTTAATATGGCTCTTTAACAGACTGTGCATTGTGAACTTTTCTCCTGATTTAGGCTCATGAAGCATGTGGGCCTCTGGAGATAGATTCAGCTCTCAGCACTGTCCAGACCCTGAAGAACGAACTCCAGGATGCCAAGATGGCTGCAATTGATGGACAACTCAAACCGCTACCTGGAGAATCGGTGTGTGTGTGTTTGCGCGTCTCCGTGTCTGTCTGTATGCACGCGAGTCTGTCTTTGCATCTGCTTCTCTTTTTCTAACTGCTTGAGTCTCTGCATGCCTGTGTCAGTCTCTGTCTGTCTGTGTCTGTATCTGAGAGAGAGAATTATTTTGAGCGTTTTGAGCATAGCCTGCAGCTGTGTAGGCTACACGCAGTGATTACATGTGACTTTTTGTCTTGTCTAGCTGGAGAAATGTGCTCAAGACCTGGGGAGCACCTCCAAGGCCGTAGGCTCCTCCATGGCCCAGCTGCTCACCTGTGCTGCCCAGGGAAATCAACACTACACTGGTATGCCAAGCCACAGCTATTCAGGCCATATGTTTAGAAAGCTTTTGCTTACTGAAAATCATTACTAAAATTATCTTTTGAAAAACAAACATTCAAGTTACAGAGCTTATGCTCAGATGGCAGTGATCACCGTGACTGTAAAATAAACAGGAGTTGTTATTTTCCGATGTAGGCGCACATGCTATTAATATAGTCCCCAAGTGTTTAGAGAATGCACAAATCCTTTCATTGTTCATATTGCTGATAATTAAGAAAACAAATGTTACAAATATAAGAGTATGTACTCAAATCAGTCTTAGTGCAGTGCGACAAGAACGCTAAACTAGACACCAAAAACATTTTATTTGCTGTGAACAGAGCGTAGGCTATTGAACTGCCATCCTTTAATAGTATTAATACACATTTTTTTTGCATGAACATCAATGTCTTAAAGACATTTTAATGCTCAGGTACCAATTCTTGGAGTATCTGCTGGTGCTCTCTTGTACAGCACAGTGATTTTTCACCCTTTTCATGGGCGTGATGGCTCGTCTCGGTGTCTCTTGGTCTGCCCTGTTCACAGAGCCACCGTAGGCTTGGCGTGCAGCTCCTCTTTCTTGTTAATCTTATTTCTCGCTACATTTAACAAAGCATCAGCGATCCAGGGTTACTTGGTTGAAGTTGCTAGCGTTCATGATCAGCCTTTTCTGTTTTGTGGAATGAGGAAAGGACAGCAGTTCCACTTCGACCTGTGCTTTAATGAGGTTAGTGTGGTGAGCACTAAAAGCACTTGATACGACACTGAGGAAGAAATGATTTTTGCGACTGAGGAAACGCAGGACTGTACAGAAGCCCTTGGATGGGCTGTTTTTCTGCTTTTGGTTACTTGAAGAGCCATTATATGAATTATGAGCATACCGTAAGGAATTACAAAGCAGTGTTACCATGAATGATGTCTCTTAAGTGTCCTGGGGTAGGGGTAGAACATTAGGGAGCATTAAGTGTAATGATGGAATTTATGCATGTGTGTTCAGGTGTAGCAGCGAGAGAGACGGCCCAGGCTCTGCGGACTCTGGCTCAGGCTGCACGCGGAGTGGCTGCCTGCACGGCGGAGAGGCAGTCTGCAGCAGCCATGTTGGATTCAGCCAGTCATGTAATGGAGGGCTCGACCATGCTGATCCATGAGGCCCAGCAGGCCCTGGTGTGCCCTGGAGATGCTGAGAGCCAGCAGAGACTAGCGCAGGTCAAATACCATACTCAGTCTTTACTTTACAGTCTTTGGTTTTGTTTTTGTTTTTTTTTGCGTTTCTTTTATAATGTCTTGAATATTATGAGATTCTGAAACATCTGTCCTTATACAGGTCAAGTGAGGGGGAAAAGCTTTTTTTTTCTTTTTTTTTTTTTTTGGAGGAAATGTTCTGCATTCCACTGCCTCCCTTTCACTCTCACTCTCTGTCTTGTTCTCTCTTATGCACATACACTCTCTCACTTCTCAGAAGAATTTAGAAAGTAGCACATTGCCCTATTTCAGTGCAATTATGCCCTGTTAACCAAGTTGTTGTCTATTATCTACTCTGCACTCCGAGGCTTGATATCTGGGATGCTGTAACATTTTCTCCTGATTTGCTGTGGCACCTCTGGGAGATAAACATATTGCTTGGCATATGTATATGACAGTGGCATAAATTAAGAAACATGAATTGCTCTGCTCTGGGTCTGATTAGCATTTTAGATTCTTCCCCTTAGGGCATAGAGCTGTTAGGATACAATGGTATAATGTCAGAACAATAAGTGTGTGTGTGTGTGTGTGTGTGTTTCAGGTAGCAAAGGCTGTCTCTCACTCTCTGAATAACTGTGTGAACTGTTTGCCGGGACAGAAGGATGTAGACATGGCTCTGAGGAGCATCGGAGAAGCCAGCAAGAAACTTCTGGTGGAAAATGTGAGTCTTTAGTTTAGTTGTTTAGTTGGAGCAAATTGTTATCAGTGATGGCTCATTAGCTCGCTTTAATGGGCAACCCGCATTAAAGTCAAACTCCCTGATGATGTTTTTGTTAAGAACTGATGAAACCTTGAATGATGTATAATAATATATTATTGATTTATTTTGGAATTTCTGTGGTATCATTCGATCAATTGGGGTTGAACTTGAAACATAAAACACATGAATAACATTGTAGTAAGCAAAATGTTCATTTTTGTTTTATCAATACATGTTTAATATGCCAGGGGGTAGACTGGATATGGTAAATTGCCCATGAGTGTGAATATGTGTGTGGTGCTCTGGGATGAACCGGTATCCCATCCACTGGATCTGGTTCTCCCACATTAGACTCAGCGGATCCTAGGGGCAATTTAGCATGGAAAATCCACACACTGACATTTTGAGGCGATTTCAGGAAAGAAATAGGGAGTACAGCATTATGATCACATGATCAAATTAAAACCATGCACACAAGCAAATTCACAGCGGTTGATAAGGTGATGTGATGTATGGTCATGTGAGAAAATTAGGGCACCCCATTAAATATTTATTTCTTTATTAAGAAATATGTAAATTAAATATGGAGATATCAATATTTCAAAGTATATCTATAGATAAGTGAAGTATTTGCATCACCTTTGCAAGAACAATGAAAATTTGACATTATTTATTTAACAAAAAAATGAAAAAACATTCCAGTTGCTACTGTGGAACAAATTAGGACAGATGCCTAATACCTTAATACATTTACATTTACATTTATGGCATTTGGCAGACACCCTTATCCAGAGTGACTTACATTTATCTCATTTTATACAA
>JAOUQY010000011.1:11735350-11749483 GCA_028566355.1 Doras micropoeus
CTCAGGGGCCCAACAGTGGCAGCTTGGTGGTGCTGGGGCTTAAACCCCCAACCTTCTATTCAGTAACCCAACACCTTTACCACTGAGCCACCCTTGCCCTTAATAGCTGGTATTTCCACCTGAAATAATTTCAATTTCCTATAACCGGCTTCCAGCTTCCGAAATCGACTGGATTTGCCCACTCGTCCATGCAGATTTCTTTCAGCTGTGATGTTTGAGGGGTTTCTCGCATGCACAGGCGGTTTCAAATCACCCCATAGCATCTCAAAAGGATGAAGATACAGCTTCTGACTTGGCCAGACCTCTCTGTTTCTTTGTTTTAAAAATATCATATAAGGTACAAAAATGGGTGGAGAATTGTCAAATTGAGATTGAGTCAGATTTCACAGACCGTGCTGACAGTGCTTTTGTCATGTTGCATGGTAAACCTTCACATCAGCTTCAGTTTTTTGGACAGATGATCTCTTATTTTCCTCAAGCACTCTCTGATGCAATAAAGAATGCATAGTGGATTCTATAATGGTGCGCTTGCCAGGTCCTGCTGCAGCAAAGCATCCCCAAACCATTACATTTCCACCCCCATGCTTCACAGTTGGTGTGAGGTTCTTGTGCTTGAATGCTGTGCTTGGTTTGTGCCAAAAATGTCTTTTGTTCCTGTGTCCAGATAATTCAACTTTGGAGTTATCTGTCCAAAGCACATTGTTCTAGACATCCTGGTCTATGTCTAGATGTTCTCTGGCAAACATTAGATGCTGATGCTTATTTATTTAGTTAGTTAGTTAGTCATTTTGCAAGGGTTTCCTCCTTGCACACCTCCCATGAAAATCAAACGTGTGAAATAGCTTTCTGATGCTAGATGCATGTGCTATGGCAAGAGCTACCTGTACATCCAGTGATGACGTTTTAAGCTCGTTGGAAACGTCTTTACGCATCTCGAGGTTTGCTCCTGGGCTGAACTTGCTAGGATGGCCTGACCTGCATAATGTTCCAGTTATTTTCCAGACTGTGGAATGTCTGATTTTCCTTTTTAGACCCTTTCCCAGACTCGTACGCATCTACAGCCTTCTTTCCGAAGCTCTCGGAGAGCTCTTTGGGTCTCGCCATGGGGATGCCACTCAATTCAACAATCAAGAGCAAACCAAAGTAAATGTCTGAGGTGTAAATAAGACAGGCTCCTCCAAAATCCTTCCGATCATTTTCAGCTGGTTGTGGTGCACATTTCTTCTTTTATTTGATTTATTTGTTTGCCAGCTTTCAGTACTGGTTAAAACAAAGATCAAATGTCCGTATATTTAAATATGTCTAAAAAGACAAAGGTTTTCTAATTCAGGGATTTCATGTGATTTTCGCATGACTAATTAAGCAACATCACACGAGATGCAGTGCTGTCCTCTTATGGTGAATATCAGATATTCCATATAACAGCATTCCCTCGAGTGTGATATTGCTTTTATACAACAGCTCTACAAGCACCATTTATTAGTTAACTGTAATAAGCGACAAAAGATTAAGGTTTGTTTAGATAATCATTTAATTGGCTCCGCCAACACAAATGCTTTTGCGTCTGGACTGGGACTAGACTGTTGCCAAGCAACACACAAACATTTTTTCTGCACACTAGCTTGCTACTTTGTGTAGCTCTACATGTTACATTTAACTCAAATGTAATTTGTGGAAATATGTTCATCTTTGCGGATGGATAATGATTTATGTAACAACGTTAATGTAGGCTAATTAATGGTTATTAAAATAATTAACTATTATGGTAGTTAAAAATCCCAGTGCAGTTATAGTCTAATATCATGGAATACCTCTTATCCAATCAAAATTCTCTACTAACTGTTGTATAATGATGTATCTTGGAAGACATATTACATGGTAGAATATATTTTCATTGGACAAGGGAGTACAGTTTCTTTGGCATTACTTATGGTACCACTTGATGCCCAGGTTCACCAGGAATCTTGATGTATATGCTGGAAAAACATGTTTCCTGTTACATATCTTTACCACAGCACTGTCTCTGTCTCTCACTCACTCTCTGTCTCTGTCTGTAGTTGCCTCCATGCTCCAAGTCATTCCAGGAGGCTCAAACCGACCTGAACCACACAGCTGCTGAGCTGAACCATTCTGCTGGAGAAGTGGTGCACTCATCACGCGGCACAAGCAGCCAGCTCGCTGTAGCCTCTGGCAAATTCAGCCAGGACTTTGATGAGTTCTTGGATGCCGGCATTGAGATGGCTGGACACACTCAGGTACAAGTCTAATAGTGCATGACCCATTTCTTTCTGGAATGAGCCAAATGACCTCAAACAGACCAGCAGGCTTTCATGCTACATTGACTTCTAAAGACTATTTCATAGTTTAAAAGGCATCAGGTGTAACTGTCAGGTTTATTCTATGCAGTTACTTGTGTAATTTTTTTTTTTTTTTTTTTTAGAATATCATTCATAACAAATGACATGATTTTAGTGCTGTCTGACAGTTTTATATTCAAGTCACTGAGAGAAAGTACTGAGATTCTGACGCAAGTGTACAAAAATGTGACACAGAAATTATTAACAATTAGACACAAAGGAGTTCACTTGGTCTAATCTTCTGCAGTTCCTTCTGTTTATTTTTATTCCAGGTCCTAGACAGTAAAGCTTTCAAATATGCAATACAGGAACAAACAAATTAAAAAAATATATATTTTTGTGCCTGAACCTGGTCGGAACTGTGTCGAGCACTCGCATCAATAAAATGTTAACAGATTATCCTAAACAAATTATAGATCATGAAGATCTTCAAGTTAATTGATTCTCTGAGGCTCAAAGTGGTATTAAGCGGTTGTGAAATGTTTTTGATTCATTTCTTAATTAGTCCTCCTCATTTAATTCATTTAATTCTCATGATCATCCCCGAGAGCACAGGAGACACTCCATCAATGAACCCGCTGCTGATGTTCTCGTTCTGCTTATTTTGCTCATTATTTCAGAGTGATGGGTTGGGGAAGAAGGGTGATGGAGCATGACATGCCCAGTAAGAATGAGTGAGGGATGGGGAGGGAGGAGATGACTGGCAGCATGGCCTTAGAACAAACATTAACTTGTGCTGCTGCTCAGTGCTTAATGTAGACCATTTTGCCATTCCGGTACTTCAGTACAGCATCACTGTAGGTGCTCATGATCCTACAGGTTTAAAACCTGTCTAATGAAACAACTGTGCTGTTTCATCACAATGCCAAAAAAAAGCGTGCTATCATGTGAGCTGAATATTTGTGATTACTTTTTCTTTTACTTTTCAGTCCAAAGATGACCAAATTCAGGTGATTGGCAATCTGAAGAACATCTCAATGGCCTCGAGCAAGCTACTGTTGGCCGCCAAGTCGCTGTCTGTGGATCCTGGTGCTGCTAATGCCAAGAATCTTCTCGCAGCTGCTGCGAGGTAAGTGGATTGCACTTGGCAGTCATGGGAGTCATCATCATAAACTGCCCAGCCCGAGGGCAAGAGCCAGTGAAATCTAGTGAAAGGTGGCAAAAACAACAAGGCCTTCATACTTTAAGTTCCAAAGGAGAATTTGGAAATGTGTAGTGTGTTGTATCTGGAGCCATGGGTGTAGCATCTGAGTCTGTTTCCCTGTTTGAAATGACCTCAGGTGGACAAGAGAGACAGATGTGCCCCTGGGCTTTGTGCTTGATTGATTTCTCTCTCCTTAATGAGGAAAATGGAGGATGAGTCACACATGTACTTCTGTATGTGGGTTGGACTTGAGTTGTAACAATCCATAAGTAGAAGTAAAAGTTTAAAAATCAGTAAGACTTATCAAGATCAGATGGTGTCCACATAGCACAGAGGGCTTTGTAGTCCATATTTTTATTCCATTCGCTTATATGTTTATTTCAGTATACCTGATGTGTGTTTCATTCTGCAGTTTGTGCACTGTGTTTCAGAGCTGTTACCGAGAGCATTAACCAGCTCATCACGCTGTGTACGCAGCAGGCACCTGGCCAGAAGGAGTGTGATAATGCTTTGCGTGAGCTAGAGGTTAGCAAATACACTTCAACCCTGAGTCTAATACAAACACAGCTACATAATACCACTATCTGTATCTGGATCCTGTATCTGTTTGGGGTTCCAAATATCTGTATCTGGTTTTGGATTTAAATCCAAAGTGTGTGTGGCCTAAAGCTTTTTTTCAAATTGACTCGGGATAAATATTTAAATGGAATCTGTCCCCAAGCTCTGTCGGCATGGTCTGCGAAACCTGACTAACAATTCTCCACTCATTTTTGTACCTGCACATGATATTAGTTGGTTCTGTTTCCCAGAATATAAACAAACTAGTAGCTAAATTTAAACCACCACTGCATGTTGGCTCTAATGAGCATGGTCTTTATATGCTTTTCCACATCCATGTTTGCATTTTGGTGCAAATAGCATGCCTCATATGTGCTATTTCTATCTGTAAGCTTATCTGCTTAGAACACGTAATCTCTACAATGTATCTGAATAATGTATTTGTATTCAGTTACATCATCCCTCACCCACACACCCATAAAGTGTTCTGATTTCTTTATAGTGACCTCTGCTGGGTAATTCATATGGTCATACCTGTTGTATTGACTCAGAGAGCCTTAAGCTTAAATTCCTTGCTTAAATTCCTTGAAATATTAGCCCTTTGCTCACTAGGCTCAGTAGAAAAAGAAGTGAGCATTTCAAAGACGTTCATTCAGCGTCATCGTTTCAACGTCCCTGTGATCCGTTTTGCTCTCTTCTCTTTCTTCAGGCGGTTAGAGGAATGCTAGACAACCCCAATGAACCTGTCAATGATCTATCCTACTTTGATTGCATTGAAAGTGTAATGGAGAACTCCAAGGTAAAAAAAAAACTTTTACATGACACTGCTACTTATACTCTATATACTGTAAGCAGGGGAGAATGATGTACTGTGTTATGTATGTCAGGTGCTGGGAGAGTCCATGGCGGGTATTTCGCAGCACTGTAAGACGGGAGACGTGCCAGCGTTTGGGGAGTGTGTGGGTGTGGCGTCCAAAGCACTGTGTGGACTGACTGAGGCAGCCGGCCAGGTGCGAGTATCAGACAAGCTGGTCATTCTTTTGTCTGGTCTTAAAAAGACTATCTGATCCACATTTCCTGATTCATTTCACACAACTATTTTCTTTACTTCATAGGATAAGCATTCATAAATTGAGAGCTCAAAGACAACAGAATATTTTTAAGATACTTTAATGGAGCTACACAAATATAGATGATCTGTGTTCCAGTTTATTTTTTTTTTCCACAGTAACTTCTTTACCCGGGGCAGACTGCATTGTTTTGCTATTCTGGGGCTGCACTAAAACAAACTGGTGTACCCACGATGCGTTGCAGTTACAGACTGATCTCTGACGCATCGTGGGCTGAATTGTTCTGCCATGATTTTCCAAAAAAGAATGTAAACTCGGTGAGAAGGTTCTCACAGAATAAAATAAGCAATGATTGTTGGATTGCTCATTTGCATAATACAGGCTTTCATAGAAGGCTAATATTACAGTAGCGGAAACATGTCTGTATTTCTCAAAAGCATAGTGCAAAAACATTTTTAAACATTATTTTCTCTTTCTCTGGTCTGTAGGCATCATATCTGGTGGGTGTGTCGGATCCTAACAGTCAGTCAGGCCATCAGGGATTGGTGGACCCCATCCAGTTCGCCAAAGCTAACCAGGCCATTCAGATGGCATGTCAGAGCCTGGTGGACCCAGCCAGTAGCCCCTCCCAGGTGACGGATTAGCCGTTAGTTTAACCCCTACGCATTACAGGTTCCAGAGGTGGACGGATCAGTAGCATAGGTGCCTGGGACAAAAAGATTTTGTGTTATTTGCCTCAGTACCAAAAAAATACCACATCTCATAGCTGACACTTTGACCAAACACCTGGCTGATTTTTTTTTTTTTTAATTTAGGATGCAAGCATGTTGACACAATAGAAACTGAAGCTGATAATTATCTTATATTTGTTTGTTTCCCATTGCCTTAATTGTAAATGTGCTTAACTAGCAACCTAGCTCATACTTTATTATACTGACACTTTCACTTGCTCAGTGGGCTAATAAATTCATAATACATTTATTTGTCCACCTCTGGCTTGTCTACATGCAGAGTAAAGATGCTTTGAACATTTAGTTTTTTATTATATATGGAGACCTTAAATGAACAATTCTGTGACTCTTATTAAGACAAGAAAATGGTTTTTTAATGGCTGCTGTATTTCTTTGCATAGGTGCTGTCAGCAGCCACGATTGTAGCCAAGCACACCTCAGCTCTCTGCAATGCCTGTCGTCTAGCGTCATCCAAAACCGCTAACCCTGTCGCCAGGAGACATTTTGTGCAGTCAGCCAAAGAAGTGGCCAACACTACGGCTAACCTTGTCAAAACTATTAAGGTTAGGTTAGAGGTTTTTATAACTACAAACCCCTGATTACAAAGCTACAAAACTGTTGGGACACTTTCTGAAAATGCAATAACAACTGAAATCTGTAATTTGTTAATTCCCTTGAAGCTTTATTTAACAGACAAAAGGACAAAGAAAAGATTTTCAGTGTTTTCAATGACATAATTATATATGACATATTATTATAAGCATAATTATATTTGTTAAATAGAAACATGTTTAGAAATTGACGCTTGCAACACACTCAAAAAAAAAAAGAAAGTTGGGACAGAGGCATGTTTATCGCTGGGTCACAGCACCTGCTCAACAGTCCGTGGTCACTGTTGTCTGATTCTCCTCTTCATGATGGGCCATACATTTTCAATAGGAGACAGATCTTCACTGTAGGCAGTCCAGTCAAACCACACTGTTGTAACTCATGCTGAATGAGGCCTGACATTGTCTTGGGAAGAGAAGCTGTATTGATGGCAGCATATGTCTCTCCAAAATGCCAGTATAAACCTCCACATCAATGGTGCCTTCACACATATGCAGAGCGCCCATGCCATGGGCACTGATGCACCCCATGCTGTCACAGATTGCAGGTTTTTGCACTTTTCATTGGTAACAGTCTGGATGGTCTTTTTCATCTTTGGTGTGTAGAATCCAGTGTCTGTTTTTCCCAGAAACAAGCTGAAACCCGGACTCGTCTGACCACAGAACCCATTTCCACTGCCTTTCGGTCCATCTCTGATGACTTTGTGCCCAGATAACTTGTCTGTGTTTCTGCACATAATTAACACGTGGCTTCCTCTTTGCATAATACAGTGTCAGGTTGCATTTCTTGATGCAGTGGTGGACTGTGTTTAGTGACAATCATTTTCCAAAGTACTCCCGAGCCCATGTGGCTATGTGCCTCACGGTAGCATGACAGTTTCTGAAACAGTACCACCACAGGACTTGATGGTCTGCAGCGGTTTCTGGCCTTGGCCTTCAGCACCAAAATCTTTTCATGATTTGAACCATAGATGGTGAATCTTTGCAATCTTGCACTGATAAACTTTGTATTTGAACTGACTGACAATTCCCTCATGAAGTTTGGCACAAAATGGTGAACCACAACTCATTCTTGCTTGCAAAGACTCAATCTTATACTCAATCTTGATGACCTCACCTGTTACCAGTTAAATTGCTAATTGTGGAACCAGAACGGTGTTACTTGTATAGATTTTCAGTCTTATTTTCAGTCAATTTCTAAATTAGTTTATATTTAACAAATATAATCAAGTTTGTCATTGAAAACACTGTAAATCATTTCTTTGTCCTTTTGTCTGTTAAATAAATGTTCGAGTGAACTAACAAATGACCGATTTCAGTTTTATTGCATTTTTAGAAAGCACCCCAACTTTTCTGGAAATGCAGTTTGTATAATAGTAATAAAAGCAAATGATGCATATGCTGTTCTAATATTACAAGTAAAATATTGTTATTGGTATTAGAATCTGTGTGTTTTTCTTTTCTCACAGGCGCTGGATGGAGATTTTTCTGATGAGAACCGCGAAAGATGCCGTGTTGCCACAAGCCCTCTCATACAGGCTGTGGAGAATCTCGCCACATTTGCTTCTAATCCAGAGTTCGCCAGCATTCCTGCTCAGATCAGCAACGAGGTGAGATAATGTCATCCAGAAGCACTTCAGATGCCTTATTTATGATGTGTTACTGAAAGCCACCTTCTTAAAGTGCATTTTCTCATGAAAATTACAGCAGGTTCTTGGTAGCTCTCAGCCTCAGACTGCTCCTTTGTCCACTGCTTTTTTGTTCGGAACTTACTATAAAATGGCCTATTCTACTGCTCCCATAGCCTTCATAAATAAGTAGGTGACTTAAGTACCTTTGATCTATTACCTTTAATCCTGTGCCAAAACAAAGTGGCTGCTCTCGGTTTCAGAAGTGCAAGGCAGTGGTCGTTTGATGAGCCACTTCCTTTTTGTAGTCAGGGAATTACTCAAGGTGAAATGATGGTCAGCTTCATTATTACAGTGTTTGTAAAACACTCTTCCTTTGCTTTTACAAGGTTTATCACCACAGCTTGACTGCGAGCAACTGCTGTGGAGGAGGGGTTGTCAGTGGAGGATATAGAAAAAACAGTTTTTCTGTGTGCATATCTAAGGGCAACTGACTTTAGACCTCTCTTTAGGCTTTCTTTCTGTAGTTTCACTTGGTATTCCTATACACATACACTTTTTACCTTGTGGGTGATTGTTTAGAGGAATTTTTAGATTTGCAACCAGTTGACCAGAATGTGATCTGAGTTTGTCTAAAAGCTATGCAGGAAATGTATGTGGAATTGAGCGGTGGAGCAAAGTTATATTTAGACTTTTTTTTTATTATTACCTCCACCAAGGAGACTATGTTTCCGTGCAGATTCTTTGTTGGTTTGGTGGTCAGCAAGACTACGGAAAAATTATGTGGCCGATTATCATGAAACTTGGTGGAAGTATGTACCATGGGCCAAGCAAAAATGCCTTACATTTTGGAGCGGATCTGAGTCCTGGTGTGAATGCAAACATTCTTTTTGTGAGATTGGGCAAAAAATGTGAATCTGTCTTTTGTGAATCTGTCATTAAAAAAAAAAAGAAATTGCCTGTTGGCTTTGGTGGTGGTCTGCACTCTCTGAGTGCACATGTACTATATTTATTTATTTATTTTTGTTGTTGTTGGTTCTACTCTTACTTTCTAGGGCTCGGCAGCTCAGGAGCCGATCCTGCGCTCGGCTCGTTCGATGCTGGACAGCTCCACCCAGCTGTTGAAAAGTGCTCGCTCTCTCATCCTCAATCCTAAAGACCCACCTACGTGGTCCGTCCTAGCAGGCCACTCTCGCACCGTGTCCGACTCCATAAAGAGCCTCATCACTGCCATCAGGTTTGTGCATTTTCCTTATATTTTCATTATACATATCACAAAGAAATCAATGATATTTCTTTAGACTGACACTTGCAGTCTCAGAGGTTCAGATGCTCACAGTCATGGATCAAATACATATATAGTCACAGTGAGACTAGCCCCTCTGGGTGTCTGAGTATTGTGTATGTGAAAGAGGGTAGAGAGTGCTTTCCTCTGGGTGTGTTCCACTGCGCTGTGAGCCAGGCTGTTTTCGGCGCTCTTAAAGGGGTGTGGCCACTATTTTGTTGAATTGCTGTCACCTTTGATTGCACAAAGATCCTTAACTCACATCTATCTATCTGTCAGCTGTTCCATGATTCCAGCATTTGCTAGACACACTTATCCAGATCGACTTACATTTAACTCATTTAAACAACTGTGCAGTGGAGGGTTAAGGGCCGTACTCAAGGGCTCAGCAGTGGCAGCTTGTTGCCATTGGGATTTGAACTCACAACCTTCTGATCAATAGTCCAATGTCTTAACCACTGAGCTAATGAAGTTAAAATAGAACTCCAGGGTAACAGAGAAGTGCCATGTCCACCCCTGAACTCTCATACAGTTTACCACTAGCTATTAGACAAATGCCTCTCTTTTTTAGAGAAGTCTTGTATGCTGTGACATTTGCTTGGTAGGTGATAATCTGACACATTTTGTGGCTACTTATATATCTGGCTTTTTATATATTTTGTCTTGTACCATGTTGTTTACTTGTAGTACTTTGCAGTACAACTTGAGTTGGTTTTAAGTTGCTTTATAAAAAAATCTTGTTTATGTCAAGAACCAAATTTGGAGAACATAGGGGAAATGTTACTTGTACACTATTTTATAGCAACTGGTAAGACAAGTATGTGTAGGCTTTATATGGAAACTCAGGGTTGCTCTAATTCTCACTTCCCACTGTCAGTTAAAGAGTGGTGGAGGTAATCATTCATGCATTGTCATACAGCAATTGCATATCATGTTTGGAGAAAGTTGTACAAGCTTGCTTAATTACGAATCAGCGTAAGATGTAGATATAAAGTACGTGAAAGAATGGGATGGCAATTCACCATTTATGTGTTTTCTCCACTTTTTGTCCTTTTTGTTTATTTAAGATTTGCTTTGTTCATTGCCAGAGGCAATGACTTCCACAGGTTATTACAATAATCACAGCAGTACAATGGGGACTCCAGGAAACCGTAAGCCTAACAGTACAATACTAAAGAGTCCAATAGCCTCCAGTTTTTTGGCCTTTTATGTATAAAGCACCTAATTTTCGTTACTGTGGTGTACCGATTTTTCTATATTTCTCCTAAAAGAAGAAGATAGTCTAATGGTTGATGTTTATCTCTGTAGTGACATCTAAATAGCTGGTGCTCAGTGTTTCTGTGTTCAGGGAATGCCTTTGGACATACAGTGGGTTGGATGAACTGATTTCAGATCAGACAGTAGTTCATGTTAATGCCTCTTTTTCATGTAGACAGGCTGATTTGAGATCAGTTACCAGTCTATAAGGGTATGCTCTCAGCCAAGTGCCTGTTCAACAGAAACAGTATCAGAAAGGATCTTTGACCACTTGGCTGCCCTCCAGCTCCATTGTCCTCCCAATCCATCCAACTGCACCTGGAACACAGCCAACGGGTGCATATTAGTGGTGTTTTTGTATGAGTACTTTGAAATGGCCAAGTCTGCACTAATTCTCATACTTTTTGCAACTGCAATGTATCTAATGTCTTGATGGAATAGTACAGAAGGAAAGAGTCAGCACCAACTCTCTCTTTATTTTGCTACAGGGATAAGGCTCCAGGTCAGCGGGAGTGTGATCACAGCATCGACGGCATCAACAAGTGCATCCGAGACATAGAGCAAGCCTCCTTGGCTGCCGTGGGCCAGAGTCTGCCATGCAGAGACGACATCTCTTTAGAGGTGCTCAAAATGCATCAGTCAGTATGTCAGCTGCCTGTTAGTGTTTGTTATCACATGATCAGGTGCTAAAAATATTCCTCAGATTCTCTGCCTATGGATTAGTCCTTCTGATGATGAGCAGGTGTTGTAGCAGCTTTGTTGATTTGGGACAGTGCCGGCGTTTTAGCTAATGTGGCTGTATTGGTGGTTGTGCAGGCTGTGCAGGAGCAGGTGACCTCGGCCGTGCAGGAAATTGGCCATCTGATCGAACCCATCTCCACTGCAGCCCGTGGGGAAGCTGCACAGCTTGGGCACAAGGTGATGCGCACACACACACTGTCCTTTTCACATAGCAAATTACTCCTGTGCTATAGCTCATTATGTTATACACGAGAATGTAGTCCAGATTGGATTGTCCACATTGTTCAACAAAATGAACATCCGACTTTAATAAACGGTACACCTCTTTGGCTGTAACTAGCTTTAATTTGAATAGCTTCCATTCTGTCGCAGGTGAGTCAGCTGGCTAGCTACTTTGAGCCGCTCATTTTGGCTTCAGTGGGACTGGCGTCTAAGCACATGGACCACCAGCAGCAGATGAACATCCTGGACCAGACCAAGACCCTTGCCGAGTCTGCACTGCAGATGCTCTATGCAGCCAAAGAGGGTGGAGGAAACCCTAAGGTAGAACAGAACTCGATTACTCATCACACAGACATGCACATGTACAGAACATTGAGTACTTTGAGCAGAAAGATGAGAAGCTGGAGCTATTAATCTGTGAAATGTCCATATGCCATATTTTCCACAGGTGTCAAACTTATTTTAGGTATCAGGACACGTAACACATAGTCCACTATGGCAAGTGGACTGGACAAAAAAAAATCAGTTTAATAGACTATCACAGCATCAGCTCCTTGTAAATATGTTCATTTATCTGCATTTATCTGAAAAGCACAATGAATTAAAATAAAAAAGTATAAAATTTGTGATTGAATAACTATTGAACCCTTTTGCTGTTAAACCCCTAAATTGGTTCTTTTGGAAAGAGAAATGGTTATCGTGTCATATTTTAACTTGCTAATGAAACATTACATATCATTAGCATATTTTGTCAGTAGCTGAATTTATCGCTCTGCTTTTGTCCTTAGTGGAATAACAGAGACACATTTTTTTCAAACCTTTTAATTCATTTACAGACCATGAGACAGTTTTTATATAGAACACAGATGCTAAATTAATTTGATATGGCACCCCTGACCTATTGAGAACCTTTGTGATTGGTCAGAACATAAATAATAGAATGGTAGTTTCTTACATTGCTTAGGCTCTTGAGAATGTAGTATTTAAAAGCCAATATTCTGATAATTAACATATATATATATTGTGCAACAGTTTAATCTGATATTGTTTATTATTATAATTATATCTCATAGATAGTGTTGGATCAGTCTTGTCCATACATGGACAGGTATGTGTACCTGTCCATGTATGTGCTTCTGCATAACTGTGTGCTGATTAATTTCCTTATTTTGTCACTGTGCTTGCACACTGTGAAATTGAACCTCCACATTTAACCCATCCGTGCAGTGAGACACACTAGTGAACACACACTAGGGGCAGTGAACACACATGCCTGGAGCGGTGGGCAGCCCTAGCCCAATGGGGGTTAGGTGCCTTGCTCAAGGGCACCCAAGTCCTGTCAGTCATGGGAATCGAACCTGGGACATTCCGATCACAGGGCAGACACCCTAACCACAAGACCATGATTGCCCCAAAATTAATAGGGGTTATTAGTTTTTGTAATCAACCTGTAACTGATCGACATTATACAGTAATGGTGCACACACACTATCCTCATACAGGCAGCCCATACCCATGATGCAATTGCCGAGGCAGCGCAGCTGATGAAGGAAGCAGTAGATGACATCATGGTGACGCTGAACGAGGCAGCGAGTGAGGGAGGGATGGTAGGAGGCATGGTGGAGTCCATTGCTGAGGCCATGGGACGGGTGAGTGGACAACCAAAAGATGACATGATCTTTTAAAACCCGTTTCATACGCAACTACATGCTTCAGTATTCCAAAAATGAAACTGATGGCTGTTCACTCATGCTAAATATATATATATATATTCATGTTGAAATTTCATGTTTTGTCTGGTCAACTTCACATTCAGCACATTCAAAAAAAAAAAAAGTTGGGATGAGGCAATTGAGGGCTAGTAATGTAAAAAAGTATATACCCTATGGGCAAAGGATTACTTTGGCAAAACTTTTTCAAGCACCACAATACGGCATTACAGTCACAAATGCTACTGCATAACTTTACTGTGCAAAGCAGAAGTGTTGCGTTAACCATGTACAGACTTCTCTGGGCTCTGAGGCATCTGGGACGGAGCATCACACAATGGAAACGTGTATTGTGGTCAGAAGAATCAGTATTTCAGATTTTTTGGGAGAAATGGATAGCAAAGGTAATTTTCACTACTGTGATGGCAGCATGAACGAGGGACATCCATTGATTTTTCAACAAGATAATGCAAAACCATATGCTGCACACACAAGCACACATACAAAAGCATGGTTGTGGAAGTAGAGGGTCTGGATACTGGAATGGCCTGCCTGTCTTCACCTATCCCCAACAGAAAATGTATGGAGAGTTTTGAAACACAGAATGTAACAACCCTGTATTGTTGCACACTTTAAGATGTGTTTGCAGTAACAATGGGACAAAATAACACCTGAAACACTTCAGCGTTTGGTATCCTCTTTTAAATGTCGTCTTTTAAGTGTTGTGAGAACGAATGGCAACATTACAAATCATTGAATTCAGGTGTTCCAATCACTTCCATGGCCACAGGTGTATAAAATCAAGCACCTAAGCATGCAGACT
>JAOUQY010000011.1:11879374-11889975 GCA_028566355.1 Doras micropoeus
TCCTGAAAAACAACCTCACACCATAACCCCCCCTCCACCAAACTTTACACTTGGCACAATGCAGTCAGACAAGTACCGTTCTCATGGCAACCACCAAACCCAGACTTGTCCATTAGATTGCCAGATGGAGAAGTGTGATCCGTCACTCCAGAGAACACGTCTCTACTGCTCTAGAGTCCAGTGGCGGCGTGCTTTACACCACTGCATCTGACACTTTGCATTGCGCTTAGTGATGTAAGGCTTGTATGCAGCTGCTCGGCCATGGAAACCCATTCCATGAAGCTCACTACACACTGTTCTTCAGCTAATCTGAAGGCAACATGAAGTTTGAAGGTCAGTAGTGATTGACTCTGCAGAATATTGGCAACCTCTACACACTATGCGCCTCAGCATCCGCTGACCCGCTCTGTCATTTCACGTGGCCTACCACTGTGAGGCTGAGTTGCTGTCATTCCCAATCGCTTCGAGTTTGTTATAATACCACTGACAGTTGACTGTGGAATATTTAGTAGCGAGGAAATTTCACAACTGGACTTGTTGCACAGGTGGCATCCTATCACGGTACCACTCTGGAATTCACTGAGCTCCTGAGAGCGACCCATTCTTTCACAAATGTTTGTAGAAGCAGTCTGCATGCCTAGGTACTTGATTTTATACACCTGTGGCCATGGAAGTGATTGGAACACCTGAATTCAATGATTTGGATGGGTGAGTAAATACTTTTGGAAATATAGTGGTATAACTTAATCTCACAATAAAATATGGGAGAAATCAAACCTTTTAACACTGTTAAACAATTAAATTGAACTAAATTGAAATTTAATTGAAATGCATTTATTAGAAATAAGTCTTTTAATATTTACCAAAACCATTTGTCAAAATAATGGGCACTCCTCGAAATTCTTATGAACAAAATGTAATGGCAGCACGTCTCCATTTTTGTACTTCAAGTTCAGCTGAGTTTAGCGACTCTTAAGCAGTCATCCATGACTTACTGTTTCATTCATTCCTTCATCTTCAGTAAGCACTTTATCCTGATCAGGGTCCAGAGCATTACAGTACATCTAACCATCTAAGTATTCTTAAACTCCTTTAATCATGTACCAAAACTATAACCAGCACCTGGAGTGCAGCGCCATAGACAATGGGAAAATCGGTTCAGGCTGTATGATGTCTAAAATGACAGTATTTCATTCAGTCACAAATGTCCTTTAGTCCTCTAATGCAATATGGATCGTTGATAGAAGGATCATAGAATGTTATGGTGAAATGTTGAATTGTACAGAGTTGAACTGAATTGTGTGTAAACTCGATTTTCAGCAATCATTCTAGGTCAAACAAATGCTGCATTTTCAGAGTACACTTGGCTTTGTTGGAAAAGTTGGCTTTTTTTAAAAAGAAATTTCAGAAGAATAAAAATGTTTATTAAAGTCTTCTGTCTAAAAGCACTGTTTCAGAACATGAAATATTGTTGGAAAAACACAATGAACACAATGATTATTTTGTCAATTACTCTCTGGTAATTCACTTTAAGTCTGAATGAAAACATGCCACATATCACTTCCACATGACTGAGCATAACAATCATGGTTGCACGCTGACTGTGTTTTGTGTGCATGATGTCATCTCACATTTGGATCTGTACGGCTACAGCTAGCATGCTACACACACCCACAGTGCTCTGTGCATTGGGCCATGTTTCTCCTAAAAGCGTACTCAGATATGGCATAAACATCTGTTCCTTTCACCTGAAAAAACCACAATGGGCTGCCAGCAAGCTACACTCCAGCCCCCAGAGGCTTGTGGGAGCAGGACCCGGGCGTGTGGCTTTTTCTCATCAGAAGAGTGTCTGGACAAAAAGGGCTGTTGGAGTGGCGCCTGACCTCAGGGGAGCATTCAGAGAAAGACGAGAGCTAAAGTAGCCCGAGGCTGTGTGTTTTAGTGCCCAAGTCTTATTCACGTCATAGCAGGAGTGGACGAGAGATCCCGAAGACAAAGACCCTCTTCTTGATATGTACCAGTGCTTCCCAGTGACATAATGAATGGGCAGAATTGATTAGGACATGGGTATGTTATAGTCATGCTGTGAATATTTATTGCCATTTTCTGCGTCCAAGAGACTAAGACTCGCTTGTTTAAATTATTGCCCTGGATGTCCCCTTATTTCCACCATAGAAATTCTTCACATTTCAAAAAGAGATAAAGTAAATAAAGGCGGTGATAACGTGATTAGGATTTCACAGAGCATAAATTTCAAGCTGTCAGGCAGTGAGGTCAAAGCTCAGAGCACACACAACGCCACTACAGGGCCATTAAATCACCTGAATCCGCCTCAGTGTTTTCACTCTCCGACTCCTGCACACTTTCTCTCCCACTTTCTTTCTCGTCTTCTCTCCGTCTGAGTGAAGAATAAAAGCAGACAGCTTTTACACAGTGTGTGCTCCTCCTTCTCCTCATGTGTTATTTATCCCAGAGTGATTGTCTTGCTGGTATTGCAGGCCAGGCCACTACATCTTTCCTCCTGGGCCACTGTCATATAAATATTTTAAACAGTAAAAAATGAATGACATGAAGGCGCTGCGAGTAGGGTTGTGTCTCCAGGGATGAAGGAGTGGCACTTAGACAGTGGCAGCCTTCCCGTTCTGCCAAGTGGATCGTAAACCCTCTCGCTTATCCAGTCTGCCGTCTAAGCTCCAATCCTACCTGGCCCACTCTTTAAGGTGACACTGGTGTATCCTAGTCGTTACAGCACTTGCAATCTGAATCCTATATCACATGTAATTTATGTTTAAGGCAAAGAAATTCATGTCCCACTGTGCTTGTCCAATGTGAAATTAGTAGTAATAATAATCTGACTTGTGTTTTTATGCCATGTGAACGAATGCTTTTGTTTCATTTCAGAAAGCATCACTCAAGATGACATGAACAATTACATCAGCCAGTATTACAGTGAGCCAAGTAGTGGTAAGGAAAAATATTGATTATGTGCACATTGCAAGTATTTCATGCTTGATCTACAATAAGAAAAATGCAACAAAAAACCTCTTGCTCCATCATTGTGTAATGGGGATTGTGTAATGGAATACATATGATACCTCAGCCATCTACTGGACTCCAAACACGAGTCTAAGAGCATAACTGGTCCTGCTGTCTGAATGGGAGAAATCTTACCTCATGTCTAATTCAGTTAACATTCCCCTCAGAGTGTGGTGTGCCGTCTTACAATACTGCATTAGCAGCAGTTTGAAAGAAAAAAAGACACGGATTGCAACTGGGAAGAAGCACATCATGCCAATACGTGCCCACTAAACATCATATGGCTTGGTTGGAAGTTGGTTCCTTTGTTGGAATAAGCAGCCAGAACTCTTCTAGGAAAGCTTTCCACTAGATACTAGAACATGGCTGTGAGGATTTGTGTCCATTTAACCATAAGAGCGTTAGAAAGGTCAGGCACTGATGTCTGGTTTTCAGTAGGGTTAAAGTCAGCACCATGTGCAGGTCATGCGAGGTCGTCCACACCAACCTTGTCAAACTATATCTTTTATGGACCATCCTTTGTGCACAGGGGTACTGCTGAGCTGGAACAGGTCTGGGCCCCTTAGTTCCAGTGAATGTTGTAAGGCTAGGGCATACAAAGTCATTGAAGACAATTGTGTAGTGTGGCAACAGTTTAAGAAAAGCCCACATATGGATGTGATGGCCTGTCATCTACATACTTTTGGCCATATAGTGTAGCTGTGTGTTATAGGAGAGGAAAGGGCAGTGGGAACAGGAAATGTGTAGTAAATATAGTCAGAAGGTTATGTATTGGATAGCTTCTATGATAAAAAAACACTTTGTTGTACAGTTTTACAGATATTTAAGGGTTCTCCCAGACAAACTGAAGAACCCTTTGATGATTCGAGATTCAAACAGTTATGTGTGTCTGCTAGTAACCAGAAAGTTGTTACTGCCAATTCCCAAACCTCCACTTTTGAGACCTCAAACAAGGTCCTTAACGTTTCAGTGCTTCAGCCTGTACACTGCCTGACTTCATTCCCTGTTAGGTTATTTAGAAAAATTATTTTCCCCCTGAGATGTTTTAAGCCAAAAAGATTAAACGTTTGTTTTTGTTGCAGATATTGGGGTTCCAAAGCTGGGCGCACGCATCATAACTACTGCAGCCATAGACGTGCACCTGCCCACCAACCCATGCCAGCTGCCTCCCTCTCTGGTGAGTGCTGATGGACCAGGCAGCTCAGTGAGCGAGGCTCCCAGCAGCACAGTGTCACGCTCCAGCTGCAGCTTCTCAGCACGCCAGCACAGTGTCAGCAGCCACACATTGGCCTCCAGCAGCGAGTGCAGCTCCACCGTACGCGAGGCCTCCACCTCTGACTACAGCGGCCAGCACTGCTGCCCCCCGCCTTACTGCAGCCCACTGACACTGGGCACACAAGGAGGAGGGCACAACCCCAGTGCTGTGGTCCAGGAGCTTCTCTCTTCCCTGTCCGAGGACTCGTGCCTGGCCCAGAAGGGCCGAGTGAACCCGCTTAACCTGAAGCTCCCCAGTCCAACTGGCTCAGCTAAGGCCAGCCCTGAGTTGGAGCACAGGGTCAATATTTACAATAAGAGGAACCAAGAGAGTCTGGCTGTGTTCCAGACTAAGCCGTTGATCCACCTGCAGGGAAATGAGCCATTGCTGGATGAGAAGTACAGACTCATGGAGCCTGCAGATGCTCCAATTACTCACATGCCAGACACGTAGGGTATGGAGTGCAGCAGTATGGCCACCATCACCAGCTGAAGCAGCTTCCCGCTCTGTCTCTCTCAGCCAGCACTGTTCACTCTGACTCCCAGGCGTCTTGCTCTCTAGAAGTGCGCACTAAGCAACACACTAAGGACTTTGCTCTCAGTTGCCTCCTCCAGAGGGGTTTCCCAGCTTCATGGTGAGGAACTGTTGGCACATGTCCTCTCTCTCTCTCTATCTCTCTCTGCAAAACACTTAAACAGTGTGTGTCCCTCCTGCCAAAATTGCACAACCCAACCTTCCAGAGCCCAGGGAGAGGCACTTTGGGAGCCATCACTGGAACATTCTTCAGGAATTTCCTACTTCAACGTTCGTCCGTGTTCGGTGACCGTCTGAAACCAGCAATGGGACACAAACACACTTGAGCTTTCAGACAGCCACGTAGTACAGAAATGAGGCGGGAATACTTGTGATTCTTTGTGTGTTCTTATTTCAGGGTATGGTTGAGGTGATGGGTCAACGAGGTAACCGTTTTTATTCGTTTTATTTATATGAATAACACAATGTACAGTACAGGCCTACTGATCCCACTGCTGCAGGGTTACATTTGATCTGTGTTCAAATGTGTTAAGCTGTGTTACTCAGCCAAATTTCTTACCTTTGCATTTCTTACTGATGCTAACATTTGTATTCAAAATTCTATGACTGGAACAAAGCACGCAACTCAAGTATTTTTAAAAACCTGCTTAGATTTGATGGAAGAAAAATTCAGGAATATAATATTAGGTTTTTATGAGGACTCATGGGTGAGAATGTTTAATCACCCCAAACGTTAACCCCATCCTTATAGCATGAGCCTTTGAGAATACAATTTCTGCTTTTTGATTGAGGCTGACTAATCCTGTATTGTTGATTAAGGCATTTTATATAACTGATAATGGGAGAAATTGTAAAGCAAATAAAAGTTGGTTAATTCATTGAATCTAGTGGTTTTCTGCATTTGTTTAAGTGGAGTCATGTGGAGTGTTTAAATATTACAGCTATTTTGGAGAATGTAAACACAGAAAAGACGAGCTGATTGCAACTAATTGCTTTGCAAAACAGATTTTTGTTTATTCAAATGATTTATTCCAAAGACGAGAAAACTAGCTTACTTTGTGTCATTGCACAGAAATGCAAGAGTTAATGAAAGCAATTCAAATCTGCTTAAAAATTATGTAGCACATTTTGCCTTCATGAATCGGCCTTTAAATAAAAATCAAACTAAAAATGGACTGATGAGAGAGTTGCTATATTTATTACCAGACATAACTTGCTAGTGTGTGTGTAGATGTTGCACATTGAGCCAAATCCCAAACAATAACGCTACTGCCAAATTAGATCAGATATCATTAACATACTGACCACATTATATTATCCGATACAGTAACATGGCATTGAGACTCCAGAAAACTCAGGAGGGAAGAGAAGAATGCAGGGGTGACATTTCCCAGCTCATTCTTAAGGCAAGTGTCCAGCACAGTTACAGACGAGGCTCCTGACTATATTCCAGTTAGAAGCTGTGGGATGAATTTTACTTCTTCAGAGTCTCGGTCATCTCAGGAACAGCCTACATATGGGTATACATATATACATTTTTAAAAAAAGAGTCATCTAGCATATTCTGATTAACATATACATTATGCAGTAACAACTTCAACATTTTTAATTTGTAAATAATTACTATTTCAGTTCCAGGTTGTAGCACAATGCGATGCATTGGAAGGGGAACAGGAGTTAGTAGACAGACAATTTTCTAAAAAAGCTTATCAGCAAAATAGCATCCTATTAGTTTAAAAGAGTTTATGCAAAGCAGCTGTAAAAGAATATCAGCACCTGAATATATCCTCTAGATCACTTTTCAGTTTAAGGAAGGAGAGAAAGCCTATTTATATTAATCAGTTATCTGAGAAGTAATCAGGTGTTAACTGATCGGTGAGCAACTCCTCAGTCTATCATTACCAATCACTTCCAGAGTTTGCACACACACACACAGGCAAACACAGCCTAAATAAAACATGAATGACCGAGCAAGCACAGAAATATACATGCCGCTAGGTTTACAGGCACTAAACATCCACAACAGATGGGTGCAGGAGTGTTTGGCAACCCTCTACCACCTGCACTTTATATGCCACCATAAAACCACGGAAGCCAATGGGCCATGTAAAACACTGGCAAAGGGGCAGTGAAAATACAGGTGAAAGTCTATACCCCAAACACTTAAAGCAACTATCGGTTACTTTTCTGGTGTGAAGGAAGGCGAGATGCATGTTGTGTCTACCTTTCCCTCACTTTAATGTGCAGGCCTGAGTTGAAGACCAGACTCTTCTGATTAATGCAGGTCAATAATTCAGCAGAAGCACATTTCCAGTAGCTGGAATAATGCATGCTACAAAATTTATCAGGCATAACAGGAGCCTTCATTTCTCCTGTCTTTCTGCATTTCTGTCCTCTGACTGGAAGTGATAAGGTAAACATGGAACTACATCAACCCGTGGTTTCAAAATGGAACAGCCAATACAGAGGCAGGCAACATTTTGGGCACCGCTGGTCAAACTGTCGGTTACTGTTAATAGCTAAATAATTAAAAGGTGACCTAATTTCCAAAAGGCCCATTTATAAAGTTAAAGATGACACATTTCTTAATATTTTAAGCAAGCTCACGTTTTTATTTTCCTCTTTTACAGTTTGAAAATAACAAAAAAGGAAAAGGGCCTGAAGCAAATGTTCATGGTCAGTACACCCCCGCTGCAAGTATCACAGATTGTAAATGCTTTTTTGTGGCCAGCTAACAGTCTTTCAATTCTTCTTAGGGGGATTTTCACCCATTCTTCTTTGCAAAAGGCTTCTAGTTCTGTGAGATGCTTGGGTTGTCTTGCGTACACTGCTCAGATTTTTACTGATGTTTAGGTCGGGGGACTGTGAGAGCCATGGCAAAACCTTCAGCTTGAGGTAGTCCATTGTGGATTTTGAAGTGTGTTTACAATCATTATCCTGTCTCAGAGGGCATCTTTTTTTCATCTTCAGCTTTTTACAGATGGTGTGAGGTTTGCTTCCAGTATTTGCTGGTATTTACTTGAATCCATTCTTCTCTCTACCAGTGAAATGTTCTTCGTGCCACTGGCTACAACACAAGCCCAAAGCATGATTGGTCTGCCCCAGTGCTTAACAGTGCGAGAGGTGTACTTTTCATGAAATTCTGTACCTTTACTTTTCCTAAACAAACTTTTGTTCATTGCAGCCAAAAAAGTTCTATTTTCCACAGGACCTGTTCCCTGATGAAAGCCATATTTTTGCAGTTGCCACTGCACAGTAGAACCGAGCACCACCACCCTAGAGTCTACTAAATCTATCTAAAGACCTCAACTTGTCCTCCACCATTCCTGCTAACTGCCATTTTTTAATTTCATTATGTACTGAGGAAATGACTACCTGAAACACTTTGCCATCTTCTTACAGCCTCCTCCTGCTTTGTGGCCTTCGATCATTTTAATTTTCAGAGAGATAGGCAGCTGCTTAGAGGGGCCCACGGCTGCTGATTGTTGGGACAAGGTTTCAGGAGTGAGACTATATATAAAACTTTCCTAACGATAACCGTGTACAAGTCATAGCTGTAACAAACTAATTAATATCTGAGACTGTAGTAAAAGTTATCTGAGAGCTCAAATCTCTTGCGGTGCTCAAACTGCATGGTCTTGCATGGTGATCATTTCATTTTTTTCCACTCTAAAATTGTACAAAACATAGCATACTGATCTTGCTTAAAATTCTGAAAAGAATGTTTCATCTTTATGTTAATGACTTTGAGAAGAGTTCGTCTTCTGCTATTCATTTTCAGTTCATCTTTGTCAGTTTATCTTCCAAGTAGAGATGCCCAAAGTTTTGGATGCCACTGTTGCCAGGAGTCTGATTACATGTACAACAACCCTAAAACGTGTGACTAAAATTTTGTTTAATGAAACTTCCGCCATCCTTATTATCCAAACCATAATACACTGTGTGATGCTGCTTTTCATTTTTTTCACCGAGACATGTTTACCTTGAATAAGTCAGCAACCAAACCGAAATCAGCAACCTGGAAGATGGGGGCCTCGGGATCCTTGTTGATGGCAACAATAGTCTGGAAAACATCAAAAGAGGTGTCAGAAAATACAGCTGTGCTGGAAGGATTTTGGACCACAAACAAAATACCAGATCTGTTTCATTGGTAAACAAAAGCTGCATGTTGATGCCATAAACAGACCAGTGTTTGCAAAAAAATATAATGTGAAAGGAGACCAATGGGGGTATGGGGGAGGGGGAAGAGTTTCTTTCCCCAGACATATCCCCCATTTGCAATAACAGTAAAACACACATTGCTTCACAGCTTTGCCTACTGTTCTAGACTGCAAGGCTTCTGGACATACATTTTCTCAGAGGTTATTCATTGTTTTGGGGGATACATGGATGGGTCCAGAGATTAATCATGGCTGAGCTATGCTTCATATCGTAGGGAGTAATGACAGCCAAGAAAGATACTCATCTTTTGGGAAGGTAGCAGTACCATCATCTAACTGTGGCTTACTGAGAACACATATACTGCACCTCAAAAGACTTAAATATTGTTTAAAGAACAGGTTAAAAGAATTTGAAAGAATCTGGTCACCTTTTATTTTGTTCCTGAGGGGGGAGGATTGGATAGAGGAACCTGGGGGTTTGCTCTTTTCATCTAATGGGGTTTTTTTGTTTCTATTTCCTTGACCTACTTGTAACATCTATTATAAAATATAAAAATGCACTTGAGGGGAAAAAAAATATCAGCACCTTTTGACCAATTGTAATCAATTGTAATCCAATTGTAAGCGAGGTGGTAGAAGAAAAGAATTATTTGAAAATGAAGCAGGTGAGTCGTAGGGAATACATGGGTGGTCTGCTAGATACTCAAGTACTGTTAGCAAGAGCTGCACCTACACGACACTGATCAGGCAGAAAATGCATGTGAATAATAGATGCAGGTAAAAAGCTCCTCCAGATCACGTTCAGAATCGCTCTCCAGCTGAGCACACTGTCAAGTTCAACATAAGGAAGACTCTGGACAGATACTCTGGAAGATTCAGAAGTGCCTGCTACTGGGCAACAAAATCTTCATTAGCTATTTCAGTTACAGCTATTGTTAACAACAGAGCAGTATATTAATTGGCATATTAGTGAATTTTACTACCTTACTGTCCTTCATTCCAGCAAGATGCTGAATAGCTCCAGAAATTCCAACTGCAATGTACAGCTCCTGGGCACAGAACAGACAAAACATAATTACACCACAATCCTGCAATCAGCAAACACTCTGCAAATTTGCACCCACAGCAGTTTTCATAAGAAGCCGAACATTATCTATAAGAAGTAAATGAGCATTTTAACAGTCAAAATGTAATGGTAAAGGCATTCTCCATTATTAGTATTGAGTAGTATATTCTGGTATATTTCTCATTTATCTTCAGCTAAGAAGGTGACATTGATTCATGTTAAAATACTATTTAATTGCTATTAACATAAACATTTCCCTAATTAATCTATCAAACCGAATTATGGTCATCTCTTTATCTCTATTCATTACCCTGACAGTAATGAAGCGTTTTAGAACAGAATAACTCATTTAGTAAGCGTTCAGGGCCTGACTGAGCTCTTCTCTAATCAGTTCCTGCCTCAGGCAGCAATATGGCAGGTACAAATGTGCCGTTCAAATGCAGAACAATAAATGTGACTGCTGCCTGCAACTACATTTACATTTACATTTAAGGCATTTGGCAGACACTCTTATCCAGAGTGACTTACATTTATCTCATTTATACAACTG
>JAOUQY010000011.1:11894122-11908922 GCA_028566355.1 Doras micropoeus
TGGTCCAATTTAGCCATGAAACCTCCCACACTAAAATGACAGGTGTTTCAGTTTCATTGTCTAACCCCTGTATATGTTGGATTTTGTTTATGTTGGACTCTGTATAAATTATTGTTATATATAATAATATATAATTATTGTTATATATCTTGGTATTCTGCAAACTATATAATGCTGCACTTGTTTAAGGAGAAATAAATAATTTACCTACTCAAAGAACTGGAATTACACCCAGGTAACTACTATCTTGCCACAAAGCTGGTGACTCTGCCGAGATTTCAGCCCCTTCACCACCACCACAGAGCTCAGCTATGTATCGGTTTGACAGCTATGTATCGGTATATGAAAACTTGATACGGTATGAGAAATTAAAACTGCACCGCACTACCCAGCACTAACAACTTAGAATACTGTCAATACACATTACACAGTAGTTCATTAAAAAATATTTATAGAATAATATAATTTCACAGTTACCTGCATAAACTGTCCTCACAAACGTGTCAGGGGATTTGATCTCAATAATGTCAGAGATCGGAGCAACATCCAGCTTGGCAGCCACTCTGGGAAGAAGATTCTGTAAAAAAGATACCAATGTGTAAAGTAGACAGAAGGTATGTTGGAGAGGTTCTCTTGTTTGTTAAGGCCACACTTAAACTTTTTTGGCTTTTGCACAAAGCACCATGTTTGGCAGGAAAAAAAAAATACTGCTCATTGCCCTGAGAGCACCATCATGACAATGAAGCATGGAGGTGGTAGCATCATGTTATGAGGATACATTTTATCTGCAGGGACTGGGAAACAAGGTGTATGGAGCGAAACACAAGCATAATGCCAAATCTACACCGGAGTGGTTCAAAATAAAGAATCTCAACCGTGCTAGAATGGCCTAGTCAAAACCCACTTCAATCTCAATCAACTGGCACAATCTGTGGCAAGACAGATTTATGGACAGCGCCCATCCAAACTGACAGAGCTTGAGCAATTTTGACAAGAGGAATGAGCAAAAATATCAGGATCCAGATGTGCAGAGCTGATACAGACATATCCCAGAAAACTTGCAGTTGTAAGTGCAACATTAACATAGTTATCCATCGCTCAGTCCACCAGCAGGCAACGTTTCTGCTTCAAGAATATAACAAAAACAATGAAAGGTGACTGTTGTAGGTTACTACAATAATGAAACTGTATAGCATGTTCTTCTGTATATGGGCACTATAGATTTATAAAGTTCTCAGTTCTATAATGGAGCAAAAATACAGGGTCAGGCTCTGCAATGTGTGAAAACGTCCATGATCTCGAACTTCAGACAGAACACAAACATCCTGTCTGAGAGAGGGGAAAATGTCTGGATGTGAAAAATATCACATAGAGGTACCTCAAATGTTTCATATAGTGACATAATGAAACCAAATCCACCACTTAAAAAATCCATCATATGAAACACATCTAGCCAGTGAGGAATTTGAGACTAATATATCTATTTGGTCTGGGGTTACGCTACACAAGATACTGTTAAATGTATTACAATTGAATTTAAATACCATTAGATCTGCCGGCTGACAGTTTGGCTGCAGAATGACAAATCACTCTGCATATAATGGTGGGCTGGGCTTCACTTCACTTACTTCAGCCTTCTCAAACAATTCAGAACGGATAAAGTCCAGCACAACATTAACTATGGAGTGTCAGACATGATTCATATCCCATTTATTTTCTACAATAAACCCACTGAGAATAACTAACAGCAAGTGATACATACTGAATATTATAGCCTACTTGACTGAAGAGTACATAGAAAGGAGAAAAACAGAAAAAAACCCAACAGTAATAAGAGTGAGTGTTATTTAATAATTCATATGGAATACACTGACTGTACAGCAGTTAGCAGAGACAGTGGTCTCTCTGCTGTCCAGTATAAAAATGACTTTTTCCTCTTAATACTGTTGCCTATAAATCTGACCAGTCTAACTCATTCAGAATCCATAATCCATTCAAGCAAACACCTTTGGAATTGTATAATCGTCTTAAAATGCTCCTAAACTCTGATCAGACTTGTCAGCTTTGGTTTAATTAAAACGAACCCGAATCCGAATCCTTTGGATCTCAAATAAGCTGACCGAGACATCCTGAGCAGATGAGTCTCGGTCCGTTTCTAAATTCTGGTGCATTTTTTTTTAAGTATGAACGCAATACAAACCAAAGCATCCAAATGAACCCAAAACACGACGTGATGTCAGAAGACGTTAAACGCGCTGAGAGAGAGCAGAGCGCATTGCAGCATACCGTATTTGTAAGGACACCTTACAATCGAATAGAAGTAGAAGGAATAGAATGATAAATGTCCTTTATCCATTTTACCAGCTCTTGCTGTGTTTCCAGTTGGTAAAAAATACCACCAGGTATACACAACCCTGATAAGTGCATCAACCCCAGCATGGTGCGTTGTTCTGATGACTGGCTGGCAAAATATGTCATACATGCCTCATACATAATTTTTTTTTATTTTATCCATTTATTTATTTATTAGTTTGGTGAACGCTTTGCAAAGCAAGACTGTAAAATGTAATAATGTATCGTTTGCTTGTTTGGTCCAGACCAAGGGAACCGAACTACAAGTGTAAACACACCCCTCAATGTCAAAAATCTTCAAACTGAAGAACAGTTTCTCTGACAAGCTGCTTTTTCATCTTAAGAGAAGTTAGTGATGGAACTGCCTTTATATGCTTTAATCTAAGTAATAACGTGAACTAATTTTTTAAATCAGATGTTCCACAACATAAATATAACTACACAGATAAAGGGTTATGATGTGATTTTCTGTAAAAAAACACTGAGACATGACTACAGCTGACTGGTTTACACCACCACATCCTAAAATATTTCACGCTATACTTAAGCTTGTACATTCATGGCTTTAATACAAGAGAAAAAAGTCTTACTCCAGTGTACTGTATACTGGCACTTTTACTGTACCATAAAAAGTAATAAATGTTAATTACCTTTCCAAAAGCAGACGCTCCAGCGCAGATGTGTGTAAAGTTGAATTGCTGCTGGGTTGCCAAGATGAGAGGCGTCAACTCCTCTGTTGAGGAAAAGGACGAAATAAGTTGCATTTTACTTTGAAACTTGTAATGAAACCCGCCGATCATTAAACTCTTACAACTGCTTAATTACTGGTATTTATGCCAAAAATGACTACAAACATAAGAGTGCTTTATTCTGATGAGTCTGCACACAAACAAATATTTTGGAGTCTGAGAAAGCCAAGGGAGTCTTCCTGCATGTCTTGAAGTGAATATATACATGTATCCCTGATGATATATGCTCTGCTATGCATTATATCCTAATTAAATTTGTACTGCTTAATTAAATTAGCATTAATATTTACTAATCCACAGCAGTGGCTCATAGCTGGGTCACAGTGGTGTAGTGAAGAGTGCAGCTGCCTCATAGCTACCTCAAACCTGAGCCTGGGTTAGGCTCAGCACAGTTAGGCTCAGCACAGTTAGGCTATATACACGGCATTGTCATATGTACATTATTGAAAATAAGGTAAAGATTTACATCTTAAATTTGACCTTTTATTTAGATAATCTAGGAAGGCCAGAATCTTCTTAGATGGATTTCTTTAAAAGAGTTCTTTCATATTGCCGTCGATGGCAAGGCATTTTATTAAGATCTGCTTTATTCTTAATAATGAATCACAGTTTTTGCAAGATGCTGCATCTTTTCCAAGAAGTAGGCATCTGTGGTGTTGTCTGTGTGGAGTTTCTTGTGTTTGTATGGATTTCCCAAAAACATGCAGAAATAGGCAGCCTGGCTGCAGTAAATTACTCCTAGTGTGAATAAGAGCGTGATTGTGTGTGATGGACCGGTGCCCTAAGGTTCCCAGGATAGGCAGCCAATCCAAACACTGAGCCATCAAAGGCAACATTACTGCGAGATAAAACCAGAACTATATATAAACATGTACCACTTCTGCTAGTTGGAAGACTCCTTTGTATTTACATCAGCTTAATGTTAAAGTCAACTATTTTGGCAGAAGTTTACTGAAGCTAACTGTTTGGAAATGCAGAAATCCGATTAATACCGCTGCTTCAAATCAGTGTTGACATCTGCAACTTGACTGACAGGCAAGCAGACACTACGTGAGGACAACTACAGCAAATCTTCCGACTTTATCACGGTCTTCCTTCTAATACGAATAAAATAAAATGGCTTTTCCTTGACCCTTCCTTAGAATGTGTTACCTGGTAACAACCCTTTGTAGACATCATGCTGTGCAACCAGAACCTTTTTAACACTCTCCACTTGTGAAAGCTGCTCTGCCACCTGCACACAACAGATTTCAAAAGATTTGAAAGCAGACCTTTAATCGGTGATGATCAATTTATGACCGGGTCACTATGTACCTTAGCACAGTTTGTACCAGCAACGAGACAGGACACGTCCCCACCAAGTTTGCTGGCTGCTGTGATGGCACTGAGAGTGATCGGTGTCAGGGTGTCATTGTTGTGCTCTGCGACAACCAGAGTGCTCTGAAACCTCTGGATCAGCCCTGACTGTGGGGAGAAAAGCACAAGTAAGCACTACGGAGCATGGGAATTTCATTCTCGTTACTTTCCGGACAGACCAGATGTATTTAAAAGTTTTATTTTAAATCGCCGGGTCAGTCTAGTAATTCTTATGTTCAATAATCAATACAAAGTCTAACTATCTCTATGAATATAGATGTTGATAACACAATTGTAAATACAATTGCCAAAATGGTTATAAATGGTTTCAAATCAGCAACATTTTAACAATATGACTGGACTGGGCATTGTTGGAGGTGAAAACAGTTGTCCCTTATTTTTCATTATTGAAGGCTGCAACCCAGGTTACTGGTTGTTCGATCCAAATCAGATTAGTTTAAGCTGATGGTGCTGATCAATACTTTTTTCCTTCAGTTTTAAACACTGAAGAGTGAGCATTAGAGTGATCACTGGGTCTTATAACAGTGATACTGGATGTACCAAATAAATAACCTTGACATGTCAGTAACAGCTAGCTAGCTGACTCACAATACAGCTCCTAATATTAATCACAGGATTAATATTCAGATTAATGAAGGGAAAGAATTAATATACAGATTTGTCCATCATTTAGAGAAACGTCTGCATTCAGCCAAATAACGTAACCGTCGCGCGCGCGGTGTCTCCGAGGTTAAATAACTAGGTGAAAGGTGAAGCTAGTTCACTGATTAGCGTTAGCATGATAACAATGCAGCCAGGTCACTCTGCTGTTAGCTAACAAAATGCCCCTATCAAGTTCATCTTAAAACTCGGTTACCTGGCACGAAAATTGTTCTTGTTAACCTTACTCATGTTATGCAGATCACCCAATAAAGCCTGAATGTGAACTCTTGGCTAGCTAGAGCTCTTAGCAGGGGGTGCTAGCACTTATTTAAAAACACCTTCAAAAACGACCGTTAACGTTACACCAAACCAGCAAAACAACAACGTGTAAACAGTTCCTGGGCCGGAAGCAGAATTAAACACTGTTATATACACGTGTCTTACCAGTGTCCTGAGGTTTGACTTGGTTACAGCTTTGAGCATGATGGCAGCAGCAGCAGCAGCAGCGTTCACTCTCACAGACACCGTTTCCAAAGTCTCGCGAGATTACAGGCTGAGCCACGCGCTCTGCAGCCGCTTCCGCTTTAGAGAAACGCCCACCCTGGTTCATGGGGTTTTCACTGATTTATAGGCTATAGCAAAAAAAAAGTTTTGCTTGATTTTTTTAATCTGCTTGGAAACAACAGTTAGAATAAGACAGAAGAAGAAATAAAAGAGCTGTCAGGACAAATCAGGATGCAAATCAGGATTCTGTTTTACTCGTTTCCTCTGCATGGAAATTTATAATAGCCTAATTAAGCCTACGCTTCCCATAGGCTATCCTATGTGATGTGTTTTTTTTGTCTATGATTATATTTTTGTTATATAATAATATATTTATTGTTTTATAATCAGTGCTGTTAATAGTTTAAATACTAGAAATAGCCTGATATGTTCAGTCGGCTTTAACTTAGACTGATGTTGTGGTGAAGCAGGATCGAGCCACACCCCATCCCACCTGATTTTAATCAATGGATCTAATCAATGGATCTAATCGATGGATCAGAATGCTTCTGCTTGTTTAGAAAGAAAACCTGCATCCACACCGGTCCTTCTTGGATAAGATTAGACACCGCTGTTGTGGGTCCATTTGAATGACAAAGGCGTTTAGACTCTCTGTGAACATCTTTGTGTTGGTTAAATGTATATAATTGTTGTTACAAAGAAAAATCCACCGGAAGTGATCCAGCGCCTGTGCTGTTGCCTAATACATTACACTTCTTCATTATAGCGAGAAAAGAACATGCACTCGTGGACTACCTGTTTACATTCAGTTAATTGGATTTATTTGAGAGTACTGGTTAGGGTTAATGTTAAAGGTCAGGGTCAAAAGAGCAGGCTATGTAAAATGTGCAGGCGATTTACGGTGTAGACTCGTGGTAATCTGTGAACATCTTAAACAAATATTCAGCATAAATAAATCTGTGTACAGGCTGCTCACAAATTGGTTGCAGATCAGTTTGTAGATTCCACATTCCTTAAAAATGTCCTTTAATTTTTTTGTTGATAAAATAATCAGTTTTTTTTTTTACAAATTTTAAAAGCAATAAAATTAATAATTCAATCGTGCTTTGCTCAACAGCGATAGTGGTTCGACTTCTACACAAAATAAAAATATTAATTAATTAAATGCAAAAAAAAAAAACAAGCCCGTCGGTCTGTGACTTAAAGAAGCCTATTGTAAAATATCTCTATAAGGCTGTGACGGATGGACACGGCGAAAAGCTGTCAAAGGACAGGTTATTTTTTGTAGGCTTAAAAATCTGATCACGGTAACATTTTGTTTCAACTGAATGTTTAGACATTATAGCGTTTTAAATATTTTTTTTTAAAGCATTAGTTTTTTTTTAATAATACGTGCGCCTTTGATAATGAGAATAAAGCGGAAATGTTGCACAGGCTGATTAAGATGTGCCTCTGCAGTATGTAATGGTTTTGTGACTCCAGTAGGAGGCTCTCCACTATAGAGCAAACAGCCTCCTGACGGAGCACAAGTGTAGAAAGCAAACATTCAGCTGCTGCTTTCCTATAGGATTTCGTATTCACAAGAAAACGCCCAGCAACAAGAGTTAAAGCTTCACATCTGTTACACAGATCGGAAATGAAAACACTCATGTATGAGTGCGTTTCCTAGGTGGCTCTTCATGTTGCACTACTGAAGGATCAACAGAGCAAGAAAAGCACGATTAGGCTACCTCTAAGATATAATTGGATGATTTAGCAATATTGATTTTTGATTAAAAAAAAAATTTAATAAAAAATAAGAAAAAATAAAGAAATGTTAAATATCTATAATCTATCATTTTACTATTACGCAGGTCTGGGTTTACAAATGTTTATTTTAAAATGAATAGCCCATCCAATTAGTCAATTAGTCTCTTTATTATTATTATTATTATTATTATTATTATTATTATTATCAACCCTATTATATTATTATTGAGAATAATTAGATGATCTCAGGTTTTGTATAGGAGATGCGGTAGAAAATAAGGTGTGTTTGAATTTAATAATCTTCAATATTCAATATGCTGTGTATTCAATATTCAAAGTGAGGTCTTTGAATATTGAATACACAGCATATTGAATATTGAAGACTATATTGAAGAATAATAAAGATTGTTGAAGAATATATATATATATATATATATATATATATATATTATACAGTAATAAAAAATGATGGCTATGTTTACAAACTGTATTAGTCAGTTATGTTAGAAAACAATGTTTTCTCCATCAGATCTCCTTGTGAAATGCGCACACACACTCACACACACACACACACACACACACACAGCGTGCACTCTCGGACCTCCTCCCCCACACACTCCTTTCGGAACGCGGTCCGAGTTTGCGTGTGACGTCACGGCACGCGTGGGCCGCCGCAGCTCGCAGATCGGCTACAAGTTCTCGGAGTGCTCGGGCCGCTGCCCACTCCCACTGTGTCCCCTCTTCTATAACAGTGCGCGCTGAACATCCTTTATGCTGGATATTCTACTCCATTCTTCTTTCTTGGGTGATATGGGGGATCATTCAAAAAGTAAGTGCCATGTTTGTTATGTAAAGAGATTCTAGGGGTGTTTTCTGCACATACTTTGAGACTTGCGGTGTGGAAATAAGGCTCAGTAAGGGCACGTAGCTTACATCTAATGCTGTATCAGTATTGTTCGATATTTTATAGAAGACTAAAAAAAGAAATATTAGGTTTCTCCGGTTTTCTTTTCGCACTGATCCTTTCTTTTTTTTTTTTTTTTTTGCTTTCGTTCTCGAAGGCGTGAGACAGCATCATCAACTAGTGTAATGAAATGGCAACCATAATTCCACAAATTAATGGGGGAAAATATGTTGTTCGGGTGGCATGCATGGACTTGTGAACGAAAACGCTTTGCAATGCAGAACGCATGAAGGCAGACACGTTAATTGATCGCTGAGTATGAGGATATGGGGGCACTGGAGTTGGGTGCAGGTTATGGCTTTAATTCGCGCGTTTGCACACAGAGAAGACCGGGATCGCCATGTGTGTGGGCTGCGGAAGTCAGATCCATGACCAGTATATCCTGCGGGTCTCCCCGGACCTGGAGTGGCACGCGGCGTGTCTGAAGTGCGCAGAGTGCAGTCAGTACCTGGACGAGACGTGCACTTGCTTCGTCCGGGACGGCAAGACCTACTGCAAAAGAGACTACGTAAGGTAGACGTCCCTCTGCTTTCCACAGTTTGCAAATAGGCAATTTAGGAATAAACGCATACATTAGAAAGCTGAAATTTGCAAACACATGCTCACAAAATATGCAAAGAGTTGCAGAGCACTGTTTTTAACAGTTAATCGTGAATCAATACGTCTCTAGGATCTTTAAGGCTGTATTTCTGTGGAAATTGTTCTGTTTGTTCTAATAAAATGTGAGAATAAATTCATATTTTTTTCAGAGGATTAGCTATATGGCTAATAATTTGTATACTTTTAGATGTTTGTTTTAAAAATTGAAATATAAAATGTGGTGCTGTAACGATTTAAAATATGTTGTTAGAATGTATAATAATAATAATAATAATAATAATAATAATAATAATAATAATTATTATTATTATTATTATTATTATTATTATTATTGTACCTCTATAAAATCAAAGTTGTTCACTTGGGAACTCGAGAGCTTATTTAGCTCATTGTTTATTTTGTCCTTTGCAGGTTATTCGGTATTAAATGCGCGAAATGTAACGTGGGCTTCTGCAGCAGTGACCTGGTAATGCGGGCTAGGGACAACGTTTACCACATGGAGTGTTTCAGGTGCTCGGTGTGCAGCCGACACCTCTTGCCGGGAGATGAGTTCTCTCTGCGGGAAGAGGAGCTGCTGTGCCGGGCTGATCACGGGCTACTGCTGGAGCGCGCCGCGTCGGGGAGTCCGCCTATCAGCCCGGGAAACACACACTCCACCAGAGCCCTGCACATGGCCGGTGAGCACATTCACTCATTCTTCTGACATTACTATTAATACACAATAATAATAAAAATAATAATAATAATAATAATAATAATAATAATAATAATAATAATAGATAGATAGATAGATAGATATGTTTGCAAAACATTGCAGATATGTCATCTAGGATGATTGATGCTGTTTGTTTATGTAATGCTTTTGTAATTATTCTATATTTAATAACGTTGTCTAGACTGCTGCGTACTGACTTGGATTTTGAATTAAATATTGTAACACAAACAACACATTTACTCGAAGGATTTATTCAAATAAATACTGACCAGCATGCAGCATTTAAAATTATTTCATTGTGTGCTGTCAATATATTTCTTAAAATGCTTAAAGCATATTTAAATAAAAAAGGAAAGATTGTTCAATATCAATACGCAAAATATGCATGATTTGTTTAGCAGAGGATAAAGGAGCTGGTGCCATGCAGTTCTGCCATGTTGATCTTTTTTTTGTAGACGACAAATTTCGCATAGCTATAAGGCTCAAACACAAGCATAGACAGCGGAAATAACAGTTGTGATTTCTGTTTGTTCTCTTTAGTGACTGTTGCATTTTGGAATCGAAACGGTTGATGTGTTGTGAATGTTGTTCTTGTATTTTAGTTTGAGATGTTGGCTATGTTATGGTTATTCTGAAATAATTTATACAAACATCTTTAACTTGTCACATGAGTTGGTGCACTGAGCTTTGCTAGCTTGCTGCAAAAATGTTGATGGTCAGCTATTTTTGTACCCAACACAAAGCACGTTTTTCACTCAGTATTGCCTTGATTAATGTGTTTGCATATTTTGGCGCACTGCTGCGCGCAGTGTCCCGGGTATGTTATTATGTGGATAATGACATTTCCTAAAGTCGAGACTGTATTGCGGTTTGTTTGTTGGCAGAGCCGGTACCTGTGCGCCAGCCCCCACACCGCAACCACGTCCACAAGCAGTCGGAGAAGACGACTCGGGTGCGCACTGTGCTCAACGAGAAGCAGCTGCACACACTGCGCACATGCTACAACGCCAACCCACGGCCCGACGCGCTCATGAAGGAGCAGCTGGTGGAGATGACGGGCCTCAGTCCGCGAGTTATCCGCGTCTGGTTCCAGAACAAACGCTGCAAGGACAAGAAGAGGTCCATGCTCATGAAGCAACTCCAGCAGCAGCAGCACAGCGACAAAACCGTAAGAGCTCTGCTCTCGCCTTCTTGCTCCACACTTTCAACACAAAATGCATAGAAGACTATGTGCAATAATAATAATAATGATGAAGGTTAATAATAATCATAACAATAATAATAATAATAGTAATAATAATAATAATTAATATTGCGTAGTAGTACACCATATATGCAAAATGCAAATATATATCATTTATATATATTTATCATTTATTTTATAAATCCCTGTTTCTTCTGCCACCTTCAGAACCTCCAAGGCCTAACAGGGACACCTCTAGTGGCAGGTAGTCCCATCCGGCATGATAACACGGTGCAGGGGAATCCTGTAGAAGTGCAGACGTACCAGCCTCCATGGAAAGCGCTGAGCGAGTTCGCGCTACAGAGTGACCTGGAGCAGCCTGCCTTCCAACAGCTGGTACGAAGAATCACCTCTACTTCAAGCTCATTATGCTATCTGCGTTTCAGATACAAGAAAAATTGTAAATGGTTACAGCTGAGTGAAAAATATTCGTCCCCCATGGTCCCTGGGTGAAAAACAGGTCTAAAAATCTAGGCCTATACTTCAATCTTACGGTTTACCCGCAAATAAATGTACTTTATAGGTGACAGAAGTTAAAAAGAAAAATGGTAAATATAATATGGGTCTGTATTGCAACTAGACATCAATTCAAAACATAAGGACAAATAAACAGGAAAAAATTGTTCGGTTTTTGGCAGAGCATCAAAAGCAAGAAGTTAAAGCTTTGGCATGGACCCTCTTGGTCCCCAGACCTGGCAGTGTATGTATATGACATCTGGCAAAGTTTTAACAGATTTATCAAAAAAGAATGGCCTAATCTAGCAATCTGGCAGAGTTAGAACAGATGTGTCAAGAAGAAGAAGGGGCGAATATTACAGCTGAGAAGATCTAAAAGCTATAGTCTGGCTCCGCCCGCCTGTTGCTCCCAGCTTTGGGTCTGGTTATAGCAGACTATCCAAAAGCTGCTCTTAGGATATGACAGATTGGAGGCAGTTCTAAAGGAAAAGAGTGGATATGTTTTTAGAGAATATTTATATCACACTCAGAGTTGAAAATGTTTAACCTGTTCTTTTCACTGTTTCACTGTTAAGCTCTTATTTGCTGTTAATAACACTTATTTGCGGTTTTTGTTAGACTGACTTGTGATAGTTTAGGAACATCAATGCAAACTCATAAAATATCATGACCTAAAATATTATGTAGTTATAGTGTTCTTCATTTTGTCCTAGAGCAAACCTTCTCTCTCAACTGTATAATTATCTACTAAATTAAAGGAGAGATGTTGTAAATAGACATTTTAATGCATGAGTTTTTAAACTAAAAAAAAACTGTCTGTTTTGTTTACTAATTTCATAGCATTAATGTTTAGGTCATTTGATATGTTCTTTAAATGATTTTTCAGTAAATTGTAATTTGCTTAGAGGGGTCTGATTCCTGTGATAGCCTTCCCTCTAAGTTATAATTTCTAACGTCTCATTAATGAATAGAAAAATATTTTGGTGTAGACCCATATGCCTGCATGACATGCTAAATGCCTGTTTTCCCCACTCTGTAAAGGTGTCCTTCTCTGAGTCGGGCTCTCTGGGCACCTCCTCGGGCAGTGATGTGACTTCGCTGTCATCGCAGTTACCCGACACCCCCAACAGCATGGTGTCCAGTCCTGTAGAGACGTGATGGAGTCCTGGCCTCTGTCCACCCCAGCATGCTGAACCCCACCCCAATCTGCATGAACACAGAGCACCTCACCACCTCCACCTGAGGAGCACGACGGAACCACGGAAAACAACATAGAACAACACAGTGGATTAAACGCTGAACGCACAAGTCTGCCAAAAACACGGAGCCAAGCCACTGGACTCTCCACACGCGTTTACTCCAAGCTTAACGGCGGGAATCCACACGGATCCGAGATCTTCCCGAGGAATATGAACAAGCTGACCCACTGTCAACAACATTACAAATAATAATAATATCTTTACCAGTATTCATTATGTAGTTTTATCAACACCTGATGACATTTCCCTAATTCAATGAGACAACAGAGCCATGTTTGTCTTAATGCGCATGATCTCCGAAGACAATGTAGGCCTATAAAAGTGACATGTAAACTATTTTATCTTTACGGATGGAGGACAAATTGTTTGAACTTCTCGAGAGAAAAAAAAGTAAGTTATTGTTATTTATTGTCAGGACGAGAGTCCGAGCGAGAATTAAGAAATGACCTTAATAAACTATGCTAAGTGTTGTTTATGTCTGAGAAAAACGTTGCATGTGAAGATGTCCATATCTCTAAAAAAAAGACCAAGCAAAAATATCTTTTCGGGATTTTATTAGTAGATAAACAGCATATCGATCTACAGCACAGACTTAAGCGCCACGCCGAGAGATGGCGAATTAAATATCAGTGAATGGCATTTAGCCTGAGTGTTGTGCTATCTGATTTCAAAACGGTAAATTAATATTTCATGGCCTTGCATTTTTTTTATAAAAAAATACAGCAAACAAAGGAGGTTAATATACCCGCTTTGATTTTGGATATATTTTTGAAATTAAATAACTAATTATTAGAGAATTTATTGGGATAAAAACCGAATGATGTAGATTAGGTTGTATCAATACAATCTTAAAAAAGGGTACTAAACTGCATGTTTCTTACCCTCAAGCGAACACCGTTTGTACATTTAGTATGTATCATTTACCTAGAAAGGTGCATATAGTATACCTTTAAAGTTTTGCTCTGAAAACTATTCAGTGTCCTTTTATGTACCGTGCATAGTTTTTAAATGTACACCATGTCCACGTATTAGATGTGCCCTTGAGGGTTTCATGCCCAACCACAGGGAAAAGTACAGTTATAAGGGGTAGGTGAATGCTATGAGAAGGTGTTTGGTCCCTAATCAATACAGATAGCATCCTATGCACAATGTCAGTAGTCTGGTTGGAAATAATAACGAGCTACTCTTTATTTAATTCACGGCGATTGTACACGATCAGAAAGGTGTATTAAACTGTACCTTTCCCTGTCTCTGAGGAAGCATATTGTACATCTTTTGTACATTGTATCTATCATCAGGAAATGTGGATATAGTGTACATTACGTATTTACCTCCTATTTTTCTGCCGCGTGTTTACCCGGGACACCCCAGCGGCTAAGAATGGTGCAGTTTAGTAGTCCACCTTTTCCTGAGTGTGTGAAGGAGAGATGTGTTTGGTTCTCAATGATTCTTGGCCACTGATCTTGGTTTGGCTCTTCTCACCCTGTGTTAGGTGACCCACATCTTGGCACTGAGCCAAGACGCTATAAAGCGATTCATAGTTGTCTGAACTGTCAGATGTAACCCTCCATAGATATCCGCGTTATCAGCGCGCGGATCGGGTGTAGGAGCGGATACTGAGAGTGTCGCTTGGCCTCGGACCCGTGAGCACTGAGCCCTGGGCTCGTAAAGGCGCGAGTCTAGACAGAGGGGAGATGGGCGGCGTCTTATCTGTGCTCGGCATCACCTGCACACACACACACACACACACACACACACACAGCTACAACACAGTAACTCCCTCCACAAACCCTGCGGCCGCACTTTCATTCCTATATCTGCTCGGAGATTAGTCAACCTGCGACCTACTGCTTATTAAATCACTCAGGTTTTTATATTCTCATCATTTCACACTGTTATTTTTAAAATTGTCGCAACGGAAAAGGAGAAGGGTTGATAATTAGCTTACTGTTCAGGCTTCAGTTAAACACTATTGTGTTTATCCTAATGTTAATATAGATAGATAGATAGATTGATAGATTGATGGATATATATACAAAACAATAGAAAATAATAATAATAAATAAAAACATCACAACAACAACAACAATAATAATAATATTTATTATTATTATTATTATTATTATTATTATTATTATTATTATTATTATTATTGCATTAAATATTTTGTTTGTAATGAAAAACGAATTT
>JAOUQY010000011.1:11924757-11935027 GCA_028566355.1 Doras micropoeus
CTGTTGTGCTGCTGCTACGTGATTGGCTGATTCGATTTTACCTCAGAGACCCGCCCCCGCAATGGGAAGCAGTTTACGTAATTTTTTTTATTAGTTGCCAGAGGAATAAGTCATTATGAGGGAATTATCATGAAAATTCCAAATAATATATTTTAAAAAGTACATAAAGAGGTTGTGTATGTGTTATGAGGAACATCGCCGTCGCCTTTGTCATCTCCGTCGCTTATTAAACTGATGTAACATACAAAAATATAGTAACCCAAAAACAGCTACAGCTTCTTCGTTCTCCGTTACCCCTTTCAACTTTAGCAATGTTTACGATAGCTAAGGAGCTAGGAGACCCTAACACTGAACACGAGAGCTCAGAGTACTGTGCAGGAGAAATGACAACCAAAACATACATTAAACAGTTAAAATACATCATCCACAGTTCACAGAAGTTTAATCACATTTATTTAAAAAGTGCCTACAGCATACAAAATTAGTCTGAACAGTGTTGTTTGATTTATCATGCTAAATACAGCCGAGTGCTGTAATAAAGACGTGGTGACGTTGCAGCACGTCCCATATAGAGCCGTTTTAGTCGACCGAGTTCCCTATGAAGAAGCTCTTGGGATTGTGTACAGAAACTGTGCAGTGTGTAGGGAGCAGGGATACAGCTTGTGATCGGAATGCAGCCTATAACGAGTAAGGTAATGGTCAATTTCATAATGTTTGTATTCACTGAAGGGGCTGTGGGTTTGTGTAATTTATCATATTATATCATATTGTATTGTTATATTTTCTTACAAGTACATCAGCGTTCCTAGTTTTTGCTTGTTTCCTAATTTGCACTTCCAGTAGACGTTAACCACATTTCATTGTCTTGTACTCGTACTGAGCAATGACAATAAAGTGGAATCAATCAGTCAGTCCGTCTGTCTGTCCCTCTATGAATGAATGAATAAATGAAGCAAATGCAAAATGTTCTTCTTCAGGACTATAGCTAATTACCAGAACACAGATAAGGTGGTGGGATCACCTTGCGATAAGCTCCATTCCATGCCACATATCGCTGTAACAAATCATTTAAACATTACCTGAGCCAGATCTCACCTGAGGCTCTTCTCTCTCTAACGTCACTCTAATGCAGTACTGCAGTATGTAGAACACAAGGCTTTACACTCTGCCTTAGGCCAGCACTCGGAGTTTCTCTTACAGTAGCTAGAGATCATACAGAAGATGATAAGCGGTGCTATGGGATGTTAATGAGAGACTCTTCGGTGTCAGAGCAAAAGAGAAAGGAGGAGCTGAGCTCTTCTGATGTAGCTATTAGTCAGCTCTGTGTGCTAATGTAAACCACAAGGTGATTACAACTATGGTCCCAAAACAGCATTATTTAAACTGTTCATAAAATTTTGGCAGTGTTGCTTTGACTGCCAGCTGTTTTAAATACAGAGGGAACAAGACGGAGAGCACGGGGACGAGAAACACGCACACGTATGCAGTGACACAAAGTCTGAGTAATTACTGAAACCCATTAAAATAATTCACACACTTCCCGCATTTCCTCCCTCACGCCTCAGTGTTTACATGATGATTTACCGCCATGAATCCGTCCTTTTCTCTTCATCAGGCCGGCTAACATACGACCGGACAGACTTCATTTACTGCCTTTCTCCATCCGCATAGCTGACCCGAAGCCTTCAACACGATCGGTGTGGGGTCAGGGGTCAAGCGTGTTTATGTCCACTGGGTTCACTTTGTTCTAGGAAGAAATAGTGATCTCCTGCCAGTGGTGCTGAGAGTTGAACGGTGGTCAGATCATTAGCCTGCTGCTCGATCTACTGCCTGAATTCCTGAGCACAGGTATACTCGCTAGTCCATTCACAAGCCCCCAAGAGTTTAGACATCATTTTTAAAAATTCTCTCCACTCTCTGGAATGTCTGTTTGAGGGATGGGCTCAACATGGCAGGTTGTCAGCTAGCTCAAGGCAAATCTCTGGGCTTGCCCTGTGTGTAAGGAAAACAAGCCATGCAACACAATTTTGGCCAGACAGCGTGGCTGCAGTGAGCCCGACCTCATAGTGGAGATGGACAGCAGGGTGTACGCACCCTCTCTTATGTCATAAAGCCGCATTTTACAGCGCTGCACAACGTTCCGCCGGCACGGAGACTGAACGTTAAACACGGTACCTGGGATGAAAACCATACCAGCAATTCAAAATAGGATTAAATAGCAACTAGCCAAAAAAAATCTGCATTGGTAGTAAAATAAAAATAGTACAGAACCAGAAAATGGTTGGTGCCGACTGTTTAATTTCTATCAGAGGTTTACTTTATATATAACAAAACATTAACATGATATTTAACAAGCGTTAAATCAGGATTTCAGATTAAAAACAGGTGCTTTCCCTTTTAGACCCTGTAACTGAGAACAGCAAATCTAAGTTTAATGGGAAAGAACGTGAAGCTTTTCTTTTTAGTAAAATACGATTTGACTTTATAGAATGATACAGAGCGATAGGCTTACCATTCTCATTTATATTGTTTTTCTGTAACTTGTAATTTATTTATTTTTTATTATATGCCTGTTGAATATAAAGTAGCTGCACTTTCACTATGAGAAAGGCAAATGAAAAATGAAATAAGAAAAAAACATTTTAATCTTGTAAGAGTGGTGTAACTAAATAAGTGTAGCCAAAAATATGAAAGGAGAACCGCCCAACAGCATCAGTCCATATAAACTGGCAATCGCTACCTATATATTTTATATTGTACATCACTAGAATGAACAGAATGTGGACACCCAGGTTTCTGCCCTGTGCACATAATTACAGTTCTGCTCTCTACTCTGAAGCATGACGTAGAAAATGCATCGGTATGACAACATTGCTTGAATGCTTGCGTTGATGCCAATTTCTTCAGTATAATGTTTAAAATGTCTTGATATCTTGATATATCTTATACAACAATCTGAAATCATGATCGACTGTCACAGTATTACCGTGCATCCTTACTTGCGTAGTGATGCAAGGCATTTGAAAGGTTTGGCACCGTGCCTGCAGCACCATCCTGAATAGCATGACTGAGAGAGTACCTGGAAGGCAGTGAGGTCAAGCAGGGCAAAGCTGTTGAGGAAGCGCAGGCCCTGAAGCGCCACCTGGATCACGGCAGGGCTGTAGGGCTCCTGGAGCGACGCCATGCTGCCAGCCTGGGGCTCAGGCACGGTGCCGTGCAGGAGGATACAATACAGCATGTGCAGCACGCCAACAAGGTCAGTGTTCTGCAGCAACGCTGTCAGCCCAGTAGAATCCTGCCGCTTATTGTCAAAGATACTGGAGGAGCTGGGAAAGAGATGAGGGGGGGGAAAGGGTTCTGAGAGATGCATTATGGGCACTGAAAGGAAAGTATGTGGCTGACACATGCTCCCATACACATATACACATCCAAGAGAAACAAACAGTGACATTCATTTACTGAAATATGCACTGGTATAGGTACGCATACACAAACTCTGGTTACACATTTTCTAAAGAATAAAAATGATATTTCTAAACATTTGGCTGACATATGGGGGCAGAAATATTGCTATTCCCTCTGCTAAGGTGTTCCCTCATGGTATCAAAACTTCACGGCAAGCAGAACCAACTCCCTCTTGTTTATGTACCATCCATCTGAAGCGGAGTCCTTTCAAACAAAGCCAAACATGTGAGACAGCTCTTCACTAAGCCTGGAGTGGTGAGAGGCAGCTGGAGAGGGAGACTCTGACAAGCGGCTCAATGTCTCACAACCCAGGAGGTGCCGGCTGCTTTCTTAACCGCAAAGAGTCAAAGACCTAGGTTGCAGGGAGTGAGGGAAGTCTGGTCCCTGTGGCTTCTAGATTTACTCGCTAGACCAGGTCCTGTCCATTCGGATATAAATAACGGGGCAAAGCTTGTCTGTACAGCATGCCTACAGGGCAGAGAAGCTTAAACTTTCATGTTCAGTCCTGTAGGAATCAGAACTCGGCACTGGAGGAGCTGAACTGCAGATCTGTCTAGTTGCAAGAAGAGAAAGTGCATACATTTTTGCACATCTGCCACCGGGATCCATAATAGGCATGCTTATGAAGAGGAGGAGACGTGTAATTTGGCAAAGTAATAATGGCTAGCACTCGAAGATGTAAAGCCAGTACGTGACACAGCTTTCATTACAACTCACACCAATATAAATACATCATATCTCTGCAGTCCAACAAACCTGACTTTTGAAAACAAAACTGAAGGGATGAAACTTTTGAAACCTATAAGGCACTTTGACAGCCAATGCGCCGCTTTCACAATACGAACTACTGTCTCAGGCCCTTCTGCGCTCCAGCACATTTAATTACAGCCCATCGTACAGGATTTAAGACAGCATGTTTGTGTATTAGCCCGGACAACGCCGGGCGGATTAACAGGTTTGGTAACAACACACCCCAGTCACAAATTATACAGGCAGAAGTGAAGCTGCCTTATCAGGCTGATCCGAGATCTGCTTTGCCATTTCTCTAATGACGGAGGTTAGTATTTGGATAGGAGCACTTCCAAGATCAGCACAATGGGATAATGTGTACCTGGAATGACACTAACGATAATGCCAGAGCCCAGTAGCCCAACATCATACACTCTAATGAGTGAAAAAACTACATAGTTTTGAGCTTCCAAAACTGTTCTTGGATCAGTTCGAGTTCAAATCCAAATCCTTAGCATACACTGCAGAGTCAAAATCCTAATGTAGTTCTCAGGATAGTCCAATTTGCACAGACACTCAGGATTAGCGTCTGTGTGAGGGAACAAAGGCTTGGTTCTCTCACTGTGACTCTGCATGACAGGTTCCACATCCCCTGATTGGGAAACAGCCAGAGTGTGGGATGAAAGTGAAGTCCTGACAGTGGCAATCTGAGCCTGCTCACCAACCCTTAATCAGCCTGCCTAATTCGACCATGCTTACAGCTAAACCTCTGCTAATGCAGCTATTGTCTGCCTGACTAACAGTTAACCAGGGAGAAAACGATGGCAGCTTAAATTTGGAATAAACCACTGCGGGGAGAGAAATAATAAGCAAACAAAAAGATGGGAGATAACGATTCTGCTCGAGCTTACCAAACAGCGGCAATCAATGAGCACAGTTCAGCTCATGACAGGTAATTATTAGTATAACACATCAACACACACTGTGATTTAAAGAACAGGGGTTTGCCTGCCCTCTGGATGTTACCCCACTGTGCATGCTGTTACTTGAAGTCAACCAACCGTGGAGTGTGGAAATTAGCAACTGTGTAGCTACATGACCCCCTCTGTCAAGCAAATCCCATGACACAGCAAGCAGCAGAGTGCAGAAACACTTCAAAACATCGAACCCACATACACGACCTGGAACAACTTCCTGAATAATGGTTGTATGGAGATATAGATGGATGGATTAGAAGGATGTTGATTATAATATGGCACTGTGGAGTGGAGCTATTAAAAGTGGAGAGCTGTTGCTGCTGGGGTTTCTCACAGATATTTAGTGACATGGAGTTGGGGAGAGGGAGAGAATGGTGTTAAACAGCTGGACAGTGTTACAGCACACAGCAGCTGGACATATACAGGGCTGGGCACAGCAGCAAGGGCAGGACTGGTCAACATGACCGAGACGGGCCTAACAATATCAATAAACACATGGACTAACAAAGACACTCAACATTTCAGGAGGTTCTAGACATCAAATGTTTTATTGGGGTGGAAGGGGGTGGTGGTGGTGGTGTGTGGGTTGAGTCGCTGCCAGCCTTTCCTCAGAGTTTGCACTCATGGAGCTAGCCTCAGTGAACACACACACACACATACGTACACATATATACATGTATACATACATACATATGTACACACACAGACAGACACGTACGTGTGTGTGTGGGTGGGCTGAAAGCAGGAGTTTACAATAAGCGAGATGGAGCTAGATGAACAACTAGTGATTGATGACATTCTGGTATCTGTGTTATAGCACATCAGGAAACGGGAGAGAGACAGGAAGAGAGATAGAGATGCCACTCACCGGCCGTTCACGGAAAAACAAAGCTTGCACACGGCATGGAGGAGAGCTGTAGCCTGCTCCAGAAAGGCAGACATTTTAGGACTCTCATCGATCGGGCCTTGCACAGACAGGAAGCAGCCATACAGCTTGTCAATCACACCCATATTCACCACATAGCTGAGGAAAACCAAGACATAACATTAGTTCATGAAAATGCATACATTTGTAAACAAATACCTTTCAGAAATTGAATATGTACACAGCATTGCAGAGGAACCTAGAATTCACACCAGATGCGACACATAAGTAACACATAAGCAGTATAATACCACACTTCACACTTGGCACAAAGGCATCCTTTTTTTTTAATCAAGAGAACTAATGCTCATCTTGTGAGCACTGCCAACTGAACATGTGGGAATTTGGGGCTGTCCTATTTTTTTTATTTGGTGCCAGCAATTATTACATCAGGGTTCACTTAGAAATGTGACATGAGACAAGTGGGACAGTGAACAAACAGCAAATTTATATTGATTCTGGCTCCCAATGTTAGTGTAATGCATATCCTATTATTTGCTCTCTACCTTCAGGTCAGACAATTGTTGTAACGTATACTTTAAACAAAAAAGCTTCAGTGTGTATAGAAAGTCTAAGGGTGCAACCTGAATGGATTTCTATGGGGTTTACGCTTCACTAAGGTAACGTGTGAAACACCACAGGATGGATGGGGTTTTTATGAGCACCAGTCATGCACCAGTCATTAAATGCTTAAATGCTGAAAATACATTGCGTGAGGGCTGATTTACAGATCAGCTCTACTCTGTCTGTATGTCAGAATATGAATGAAAATGAAAACTAATTCAATGCATTTGCATTCAGATTACACAGAGGCCACTGATGTTAAAACAGTCATTGTCAATAGGTTATGCAACATAACTCAGAACTAAACGCAAAAATGAATTAAAGACTCAGTCGCGGAGGCCCCGTCTACACACAACCTTTCCAACAAGTAGAAATTGGAGCTCTCGTCTGAGCTTGATCGTCTGAGCTTGCCACTCCTGTGTATTGTCCCCATCTCTCTCATTTGTCCAGGCAAATGACAGGTCTCATGGTGGCGTTAGCCCCACCCTCCTAGCTACAAATCAGGCCTAATTACAGCATTACTAGGCAGATTGTGCCTCCATGTGCCAGCCCAGGTAAAACCCAGCCCAGGGTTGGGGGCGAAATCCCCTCTTCCTGAACTAGAGTAGTTTCTCATAGCTCAGGTATGCCTGTCCCCTCCACCCCCTGTAGTGACTGGAGGCTCCATACTGTCAATCAACAGACCTCCCAGAGAAGCAGGGTCTGTTCAAGTCTGCATTACAACAGCAGCTCCGTTCCACAGCTATTCACAACTAGCTTTCTTTCGCTTAAATTTCTGTGTGTTCTAACTGGCATTTTGCTCATTGGTTCTCAGTCCCTTTCTCTCACTCTGCAACCCCCAATATGCTCGAGCTCTCCGCTTCATAGCTTTCTCATGCATTCCTCTTTTTTTGTTATGGCTGTCACTCAGGCAAAGTTTTCTCAGGTAATTATGATTCTCCTTTTGCCCCTCCTTCCTTCAGGAGGTCACCTGTTACTTAAACCGAAGCCACTTGTTATTACTTTATCCTCTTCTCTGGCTTGACTGAAGCTCAATGGAGCTTCAACACACAGCATTGTGCAGCCTTTCAAACTTTATGTCTGAACGAGTAAGTACCACATTGTGGGAGTCTGGGTAAGAACAACAGGAATGTCTACCTAACTGTTAGACTGGTATAATGTTCTCTATATATATTTTAAAAACATAATTATATATTATTTATTTCCATTCCAGCATCAAAAATTAATGCAGACTTCTGTGACAACTTCCCTAGAAGTACTAGAAGCTGTGAATTGGGACTGGGAACCCAACAAGGCCTGTAGGACCGAACAAAAACAGTAGAGGACGTAGGCAGTTTTGACTTTCAAGAGGTTGGGGTCAGGTGTTCGAATATGTATCTCGAGTGTACTGTGTGCACATGCAGTGCTGTATGACGTGTTTACTGCATTAATCCATTCATTTTCAGTAACAGCTCTATATCCTGGTCAGCCTCATATTGCTTTTGAATGATTATACTCATTTTGGTAAATACAATCAACTACATCCATTTGAAAATATTGAAGTGGGGTGGGGGTGGGGCTTGGGGAGAGGTGAATGGGATTGGTCAGATTTCCTTTGGGAATGAAAAAAAAAACAGCACTAGTACAGGCTAGTCTTAATGTTAGCATGCTAGTCTTACCTATAATGCACCTTTATATGGGTCACTTTACAGTCACTATGCACAAGGCCACTGAGGCACTGGGAACATTCTGCTCAGATGAAGTATAGAAGTGAAGTGGGGCTGTGGGAAGTTTGGGTTCCACCAGGACTCCAAGGCTGTCTGTCTTTCCTCATGGCAGGGACTAAACCAAAAGTTTGGACCCTCCCTCGCGCCCTTTTGCTCTCAGACCAAGTTCAACTGGAAGTCGTGTAGTTCCAGAAACAGATTTTGGCTGCAGCTCCTCTTGGCTGGAGCAGACAAGGACTTAAGGTTGGAGCATATGTGTTATGTATGAAAGAGGGTAAACAGTCACAAGACTGCCAATATCTCTGAGAAGGTGCACCCCCAACCAGGGTGATGACAAAACTCCATTCCAATACAGTCTGCATCATTGTCTGTCATATATGATGCCAAATGATGTGCATGGACAGGATTCAGGAGAAGCGTCTTGAAATCTGGTCCAATGATTGTGACTGTACCAGATACAGGAAAAGCTAAACTTCTGGTTTGTCTCCAAGTGAGCTTTCCCCATAGAGAAGAATCCTTTCCAATACTCATATTTTACTGCTACAATTTACTGAGCAAAAATCCCCTCACAGACATAAGCTGTGTCACACTAAACATGAATATGTGAGAAAGAATGTAGAGGTTAAAAAACAACTCGTCTTCCTACATCAGACAGAAAAAGCAGGAAGAGAAGAGCTCAACTGGGTACCAATTACAAAGAGCAGATACTCCACTGCAAAAATGTATAACTGGCAGAAAACCAAAGGTGACATTCACAAAAAGGAATAAAAGGCCGAATTCTGCACACAGTCCCTTATTGAGGTATGAGTAACTAAAACATAGACTGACCTGATGAGGTCTTGTGCACAAGTGGTGAAGTTTTCGACAGTCTTAATCTTTATATCAGAGGAGCATATCCAGGAAGAAGTCTTTCCAGCTTCCAGTCCAGAAGGATCCAAGAGATCCAAAACTGTAGCAGTGGTCTGGAGCAGACCAGTGGTCAAACCCTCAAAGATCTGTTTGTTCACAGTGCGGCCAAAAAGAGACTTATCCTCCTCAGGAACATAGAGCTAAAAAGGAGAGGGAAGATTAAGAAATGAGTGAGAGAAGCAGCAAGGGAAGAAGTGGTAGATAGCAAGACAGTGTGTGTGTGTGTGTGTGTGTGTGTGTGTGTGTGTGTGTGTGTGTGTGTGTGAGAATATTTATTTAAGAATAAGCTACTGAGAAGTGCTGTGTTTACTGGGCTGGAACAGAGTCACAGAATGCATAGTAGATATTTATGTGACTAGGGACATAATTTTTAACCAGCCATGCAATAATAATAACACCTAGATGTTATAAATCTAAATAATAAGCTTAACTCTAACATCAGTGAATAAGGTTTCAGATCAGCTGTTTCAAATTGTGTGATGCGAGTTTTGAAAAGCTAGCCCTTTATCTTGACTGTAGGTCTAACCCACTGAAGCAAAGCTTGCCTTTACCTCTAATCTTGGCAGTGATATGCATCTGAGCTCATTCAGCATTAACTTCTGTAGTCTCAATATCAATTGCACAATAGCCGAGGACATTTAAACCTCAGCGTGCATTTTAAAGCCTGTCCAATTAACTCTGGGGGTGCAAAATAAAAACGATCCCTTCCTCTTTGTTTTCAGGCACATACCATTAGTCTTTGGTTGGAATCCTGATCCTCCGAGACATAAATAACAACACGCGTCTTATTTATTATTCATCAGCTCTGGGCTATAAACTGACGGTTAAACTCAGAGTGACACTGTCACTGGTGGTGTGCCAGCAAGGGGCATACAAAGAAGCCTGGCAGGGTGCTGCTAGCGGCATCATGTAACCAGCACGCAGGCCCTACAGCCGAGAGCAGATTGCTGGACTTAACAGACACTTATGAGTCCATACTTTGATTTACAGGGGTT
>JAOUQY010000011.1:11935127-11945905 GCA_028566355.1 Doras micropoeus
GGTCCACTTTAGCCATGAAACCTCCCACACTAAAATGACAGGTGTTTCAGTTTCATTGTCTAACCCCTGTAAGTGTTTTTTGTCCTTCTGCCTGGAATTAGGGTTTTCATTCCTTTAAATAGTAATCATGGTATATAAAATGTGTACGCACTATAGGCTGTCTATAGCCTGCATCATTTCATCACTTCTGCTAAACACTTTTCCAAAGCTTGGACTGGATCATTAAATAAAGAACTCAGATGTCTGATCATCAGATAAGTGCTTGGCAAGAGGGTGTGTGATTAGGCATGGGCCAGTCCTTCTGTGGGAGGAAGTAATATACAGCACTAGCACAGCCAGTGGTCAGATGTCAGTTTTAACTGAGGGACGAATAAGAACACTGACAAAGCAGGCAAAGCCCGCTACATTCTTAACAAATCTAATTACAGGAGGGGAAGGGGGGAGAGACGCCATGGCTGCCCAGCACAACACACTCACTCTTTTAATATACATAAATAAGGTTCAACACAGAACTATGTTTGCATGCTGTGGTATATATACTGAATATATTAACAGCTAAGCTGAACCTTAACATTACCTAGAAGGATTTCTATTGGGTCCTTAGCTGTTAAATGCTGTGTTTTTCTTTTATGAAAAAATCAGGGAGACGAACTAATATACAAGATGTAAAAACGGGTATATTTAATTGCAAACCAGAAACCAAAATAGAGGCGTTATTGACTGAAATTCCTTATTTGGATGATGCAATTTGTAAAATCTTGAAAATCCACTAGACAGACGCAGGATCACTGAGCGAGTGGTCTGAATAGCTGCTGGGCTAATTCACATGTAAACAAATGCTTCGAGACGGACCTCATCTCTCACTACACCCACAGGAAATACGACTTCTCCAAACTGGAACTTCCAGACCACATTAAGCATGGCTCAAGGAATTGCCAAACACACACAGACACACGTACACAGTCCAGGCTTGTGACACGGTGTGCATTTAAAGCTAAAGATTAGGCTTATTGTTGAGGGACACGGTACTACGTATGCACTGCTTCGAACCCATGAGTTTGCATGGTGTGAGATTAACCCTCCCTTTCTCTTAACGCTGTCTACCAAGGGGAGCTTTCGTATTGGGCATGATACTACGTAATAAACACTCGGCAAGAAACGGAATCTAGCAACACTGCTTTCCCAGAACTCTCGATGATTCAGTGACTCATGTAAACTAGACGTGTGATGTACGTGTTAGGGTTCCTTTTTTGGCTCGGGTCTCGGTCTGGTGGATGAGATACGTTTGTTTGAGGACAAACAGAAACAATTTTTTAAAATGATATCACTGGTTATAACGTGAAATCAACACAATAATAATGATACATTAACTGGTTTGAGCAACAGACATTACTGGGGAAAAAAAAAAGTAAGGAAGTGTGTTGTGTGTTAAAGGTCTACCGTTAGTTGGTGGAGAAGGAGGTCCATGAGAGGGGCGATTTTGTTGCTGTAGAAAACGTAAAAGCAGTTGCTGTAGCAGCGGGAACAGGCCAGGTAATACACATTCACAGCGGCATACAGAGACCTGAAACACATCAGATTGGGTTTAGAAAAGCCAAACACTCCTTGTCCCATTACAGATAAGCATGTTAACAGGAGTAGGGCAATATGGCAGGGCAGGTTCCAGTTTATATATTACATGCTGCTGATCTAATGAGTTTGTCACAGAGGTCACTGCAAGCTCAGGGTGTAAATGTTACATATACAAGGATGCATATATATATAAGAAACAATATAAGAACAGCATCTCTGAAACCCCCCCATACCCTCCCCCTACACTCTTTCTCAAGAAAAGGTCAACATGCTCTCACTCTAACCTGCTTAACAAGACTGGAGGAACCAGACTGCTCAATCTGTCCAATTCCTCTTCTTTCTCACTCCCTCTCTCCACCTCTGTCCCTCCAAATCACTCCATCACTGTTTGTCCTGCCTTCCCTTTCTATTCTTTTTCTCCCCCTACAGAGATAAGAAACAAGCCGTCAGTGCCAGTAGGCCAGTCAGCAGTCAGTCCGCTGTATTATGTCTGCTGCACACCAGCCTGAGAGCAGATTAATGCTGCTGATAAGTGACCAGTCACACCACTCTGACTTTGGCAGACCCTCCACCCAATCCACTCCCTCCTTTCATCAGTTAATATTTTCTGACAACTGTATATTTTAACCCAAAGCAGAGTGGCGGGGCCCTATCTGTGGTGTGGACGAAAGGAATCCGACTTTCCTGGTTTAAAGTAGACCGTGTTTATTCCCAGCCGTAAACATTTTGATATCTTCTGCAACCGTCGCCATCTGTTCGGCGTTTTCAGCCAAACTACATTGCCGTACAAAATAAAAATAACGGCGGCCCGTGGATGTCTTTGCCTGTCGATAACTTCCACCCTGCGGACAAAAGCAGGAATGTATATTTAAACCGCCGACGGACAGATCTGGGAGATAGCGGTGTCAGTATTGACATAGCGGCGTAAAAGCGTTCGCCGTGCAGCATGGGACTGCGGGGAGAAGGCGATCTAACTGGACTCCTGGGAAAGAGTCCAAGTGTTCCACACATCACTCTGAGCCTCGTGCTTTTTCAGCCGCTTGATTGCTGCTCCTTATAAAAATCGGGTGTACCTATTTTATGTCGAGTTATTAATCGACATGTTTTCACCTCTGACAAACGTACAATAAATGTTCTGGACAAGGTGCTGAGTGAGGTCTGGTTCAATTTATGTACGATGTTTAAAAATCACTCGCTCAGTGAGCACATGGAACATTGATTCGCAAGAGCACGCACAGTGTAGTGTTTCTTTTGCACTGATAGAAAGCTATCTATTGAGGAGTGAAACAGAGCCACAGGGAGAGAGGGAGGGAGGGAGGGATGGTTATGGGTGAGTGGAGTGATACTGCAGGCTCTGTTCGGTAAACGGGGGAGAGAAACATGAGATTCCCCTCCGAACTGTGCACTCTGGGCAGCCGACCAGCATTGCCTCTGCCTCACTGATTTTCCGGTGTGGAAAAAAAAAAAGAGCCCTGATTGTGGAACTCCGTCTCAAATCCACTTCGGTCGGTTCCAAAAAAAATTGAGAATTTTCTCAACTTAAACTTCCAAACTAACTTAGTGCACCTGTAAGACGGAATTGGCCTATGTTTTAAGACAATAGCACATTTAAGCTCGGAACGGGTTACTTCAAGTAAAGATCTTTGTAGCACTTGTATTGCATGGTATTTAAGGTATCCATATTGATTTTAGGCTGATTTTTTTACAGGAGCGGCGGTGTCGAATGACCAGACTAGGATTAAACGATAGGCTTCAGAGTGTTCAGGGTTCAAACACAAAAAGTATAAACACTAAGTTTCAACTCTATTGCTGTTTTAACTTCTATTACCCGCTTACCTGGCACTGATGAACTCATTTTCAAACACAAAGTACTCTTCTTTTCAGTCATATGCTAAACAAACATATGGTCACGGATAGACTTTTATAATATGCTTTACATACATTTACATACATTTCATCACTTTAATTTGGTCTGACTTAAGCAGGCTGACATACTAAAACCCATGCAAAATGCATGCTGAACCTGATCTAGGTGCACGTTTACGGGGTTCCTGACCAGCAGGTTATCTGATGCCTATAGGATCATTTGTAGGGAGGAATGCAGGAGGATCGGGCAGGATGGGGCAGCCCTCCGGCGACTCACACTGTTAAACGGCAGATTAAACAGCGAACTAATTTCTATACGCTAATATCATTAAAGGGCAAAACAGCTGTCGACTAGCCAAATCCCACAACTCAACCCCGGTGTAAGATCAACCCCCAACGGACAGCAAATGAGATCATTTAGGGACGTGGTCGGGGAAAGCCGAAAAAGGGCGCAGTGTTACCTTGTACATGTCACACATACATATATACATACATACATACCAACCAAACCATTCTGGAATATCTCAATCTTTAAGAGGGCACCAATGGTACACAAGACCTAGTGCTAAGCAACAATGCATAAGGAACAAAGCTATTGCATATTTTACTGGGTGTGGTATTACTCAACTACTTCTACAGTTGCAGTTCTCAACCCCGGCCGGCTAGCACGGCCATCACTGATGTGTCGTCTGTAGACGCGTGTCCGTCAGGTTTCTACACCCTTTTTTTTCCAGGGAATACACAGTTGCTGGACAAGTTCCTGGTTTGCAAAACCAGCAAGGAAGAATAAGTGGTAATTATGCAAAATAGTGAAGGTGGAACAAAACATTCAACAGTTCTGACATTTCAGGCATGCCGTCAAAACACAGCTTGGAGGAAAAAAAGAAGCTTAAAATAATATACAAGTGATGATGTCCTTCACTAGTTCTGCTTTGCTAAGAGGAGCTGGGTGAACCACATGCAAATGCACAAAGCTCAGCTTTAAACTTCCAGCACCTTCGTGCCACTGGAAACACACAAAATGTACAACTTGGCATTTTTTGAATCTCCAGTTGTATAAAAACAAAAACATCATTGACACGTTGATGTTTGAAACATGCTGCCTCTAGTATAAAACGAGCTTTAGTAATTGATTATTTGCTAAATAACAGGTTATTAGGGTTGACAACTTGCTAGGGTTGACGCATCAGCAGCTTCCAGTACAGCGAGTTCCACGTTAATAGCGTCTGGCCCGGGTTCCTCTATCTGAAACACACTACCAAGTTCCTGGGTTGCCGAAATGGTTTATGTGGTGGAAATCTTACGCCGAACTTGCCTGGCTCAAGCTAGACACATTATAAAATAGTTGTAAGCTGTCACTGTCTTGCTAAAACGGCTTTAATCGTCACGCTACTGTCAGCAACAGGAAGCTGTATACCGGTTGCTTTTTTCAGCTTGCTCTCGGCTAACTGAGAGTGATTAGCATGACACCTAACACCAGGCCTGCGTATGGAATCTCGAGCCCCCTCTCCCTGATGATGACAGCTCGTGTCAAAGATTTTGATGAGCAAATTGGTAAAGAGCCATTGTACTTGGTCTCGTGTTACTCGGGGAGTATGCAGTGGTGGCCCACATGTGCCACTCGTTCTCGAAGGCAAAAATTCCTTGCTCCGAGATTCCCTGACAGACTGCCACTCCTGACAATGCGCACTGGCCGTGGTGCACAGTGCCCATTCTGCTACCAGACTGTAGGCTGCCCCCCAAAACAACAGGCACATTGTCAATTGGGCCATAATGAAGCCTTATCTTGTAGACATAGGATTAAGTTCCAAATGTACCCTACACTGACGGAGCACAGAGTATAGGAGAGGAAGGAGAGGGGGGCTGTGGTGTGTGTGTGTGTGTGTGTGTGTGTGTGAGAGTGAGAGAGAGAGAGAGAGAGAGAGAGAGAGATTGCAAAGGAGATAAAGAGGAAGGGATAAAGAATATAGGACCAAGAGATGCAGATAACAAGCACTGTAATCTCCTCACCTACTCTAACCAGCTTAACCTCAGACACCCAAGCAGACCTACCCTCTGATTAGCCCACCGTAACAAACAGTAAAGACCTGCTTAAGGTAAGAAGCACCTCTCCCACAGCCACACCTTTGCACCCTCGCTCTCACACGTACATCACACCCACAGGGCATATTCATCAGCTTGGGTGGCCCTAGTTAGTGGGTCACTAAACTGACCTTTGGGCTCAGATAAAGCTCTGTAGGCCATTCCGAAATCCATAGAGTATCCCAGGGACAACAGGAAGATGGCAGGAAAGATGGGGAACTTCCTGGGAGGACACAGACATAGCGGTATCACTTGTAAACATCCCATTTCCTCCAAAACTTGACTTTTACAATACTGTACAGGTTTGGAAACTAAAGCCGCATGGGAACACGGGGACTCTTCACTGGGAGAAGTAGCACCCACTCTGGACGTGGTGGATAAGCAGCAGCAACATGTAAAGATCCTATTCTGCACCCCCTTGTAACTGGGTTATCAACCAGGAAATAGCCTGACCTAGGCCAGAAGCTCACGTTTCCCAATCTCTCAATATAATCTCCCCCTTTCTCCTATATGTCCACTCAGGCTTGACGTACGCAAAACAGAAATCTGAACAAGTACTCAGCCTGACTGCAATACCTGCTTTTGGAAAGGAAGCGGAGGAAAAAAGGAAGGGGGGCCATGAGGGAAAGGAAAAGCTAGAGCCAAAAAGAAAAGGTGAAGAGCAAATCCTTTGCCTAGCACTTGTCAAACAATCCTTTCTTTCACTGCAATCCAAATGACATTTAATTTGATTCTGCCACTGATCTTTTCCGATATCATGACCGCTTCCAAGACATCCATTCCTCCCGGTGTTCCGCAAACGGAATAAGCTGGGGCATAAGTCTCGGGTGCTCTGTCACGCACCGCACAGCATGCGTACACACACATGCACGTGTGCGGCATAATGGCATCCTGAAATGAAACCACGCTCGGTGGAAGCTTTCAGCGGGTGCATTCAGTCATCGTGTGACATGGAGGTGAGGTGACAAGCAGCCCTTCGTCGGTGCGCTCGCGAGCAGCACTCAGAAAGTGAGACAGCACAGGATGCTGGAGCACAAAGTGGGACACACTTAGAGCAGGGGCAAAGTGCTCTCCATTTCCGAACCTTTCCACAGACCTGCTGACCTTGGGGAAAGTTTCATATGTCTCCAGTCTATTTAGAAAAACAGATTTCTTTAAAGTCATTTATAAAATCCGTTTAGAAGCGACCCCCACCGTCGCTCCGTGCGTGTGTTGCTGGGATAGCTGTGACTTAATCATACTCCATTCCCTGTTCTCGGAGTTGTGTGCTGACAGCAGCCTGGTCTCCAGCCCAGCTCTCTCACTTTCCCCTCGCTCCTCTTCAGTGACCCCTACTGGGAGACCGGAGAACGTGCCCTAACGTTCCACAAACTCGTCTCAAAACCAGACACACCTCCAAAGTGCAGGCACACACACTCTTCATCCCTGGGGGAGAGGTAAGGGTCAACGAAAGAGAAAAAGAAAAGACTTTACAGCTTAATCTATGTGCTTTCTTGTCTTGTCTCAGGGGCTCCAGCACTCTGTACAGCATAAAAGCGTACAAGAGGCTCTCTTACAGGCAATCAGAGTCAGGCTCTCATCTTCGTCATCAACATGTCAAAGTTATGCCGCACACGGCATTTAAAAAGTAGATACATACCACTTTCGGTAATAATTTACACCATCAAATAGAAAATAGTGGCTGATCAATTGAAAAAGATTTTTTAAAAAAAGGAAAATATTTAAAAAGGAAATTCATTTAAAAGTGACCCTCTGTGTGTGTGTGTGTGTGATGCAGTACACTGAAGTACGAGAAAAACTGGTACTGGAGCCAATGCAAAATACATAGCAATGCCACCTATGCACGTCACTGGTTATGCACGTCATTGGTTGCGCCGGTCAGTGTGTATATAAAGCGATAGAGCTCTATGGAAGCTTCTAGAGTTGTTTCCATCATGACAATGGCAAGTTATCACGATTTTGTGATTTTCAATGCAGTTTAATAGTCGGAGCTCGTGAGACGGGTCATAGCATTTCGGAGGTAGAAGCAAAGTCTGGATTTTCACGTATGAGCATTTCAAGGTGTACCGCGACTACAAGAATTCCAGCAAATCCTCAAACTTATGACAGCAGAGGCGCGATAGGCGTTTAACACTGCCTCAAGTAACATCGGAATCCAATGCTGGAGCCTCAACAAACATCAGCATGAGGACTGTGCAACGTTCCCTGGGGGACCTGGCGAATATTAACTGGTATACCAGTTTTTCTGGTACTTCAACTGATAATGCTATTTAACAAAGTTAAACAAAATGGCTGAGAATAAAATTTTACTAACAAGAAAATCACTGTAGCAGGATGTACAAAAGTGACGGTTTGACACGTACTTTTACATTCCCGTGTTGTAGAGTTATACATGAAGCATGTGGGTTAACATCCGGGTTGTTGCATGCTCTTCCCTTGCCCTGTAACTCACACAAACGTAATGACCTTCCTGCTCCAGACATCCGACCCCCATTTCCTCCCCTGCTACCCAACCCTCCACTCTGAGCCGCAGTGTAGCACAGGGACATTAACGGAGCCTCGCGCTGGAATTAGCCCATTAATGTAATGCTAACAAGATGGAATTCTCCTCCCTGGGGCGTAATATTCCAGCAGCATCTCCGCAGTTGTTCTTTTTTGTAAATCACTCAGCTTATCTGAAAGGAGGCGATCGATACGCCAGCATTACAGTAAACAGATAAACTAGAGCTGTTGTGAGGGTTAGTGTCTCAGTCGAGTTCCATTATGAAGCAGAGATGAGGAAGAATGATTAGCGCATACGCACTTATGTCATGTCCTGTTCTGATACTGTACGCTCTTCAGAGCTTAAAAACAGTGTGAAATACCTGTCAAAAGGTCAATTTAGAAGAATGATAAAGCCTTGCTGCAGAAGTGATAAAGAACCAGAGGCCAGGGTGGAAGACAGACAAAGAATGTTTGGGTTTGTTTGGAGTTTCCTAGACTTTTTGGACATACAGGATTAATAGAAACGTGCAAGGTGATCACAGGTTCAGCACCACAGAACCTCAGGGCTAAAGAAAGTGCAGGATGACATGAAAAAGAATGTAAGATTTTTTTTCTCCTGCCAATCACATACCTGCCTATGAGTTACAGCAAAAATACACAGCAACACCACCTAAGCCTGTCATTGTTTGCATCCACTAGTGTGTATATAAAGCATTAGACATCTACGGAAGCTTCTAGAGAATGGCAAGTTATCACGATTTTGTGATTTTCAATGCAGTTTAATAGTCGGAGCTCGTGAGATGGGTCATAGCATTTCGGAGGTAGAAGCAAAGTCTGGATTTTCATGTATGAGCATTTCAAGGGTGTACCGCGACTACAAGAATTCCGAACTTAAAAATCTCGAACGACAGCAGTGTGGCCGTAAAAAGGCTCTGCGTGAACGTGACCAGCGCCAGCTGGCAAGAACCGTGGTCGGTGTGTGACACTGCCTCGAGTAACATTGCAATTCAATGCTGGGAACTCAACGAACATCAGCGTGAGGACTGTGCAACGTTCCCTCCAAGATCCCGTGGGGGACCTACCAAGTGTTAACTGATATACCAGTTTTTCTGGTACTTCGGCCTAGAGCAAAGAAAGCATGAGAGTGACAATCGGGAGAAATTGGGTAGTCTATTCTAGTCTAGTCTATTCAAATCTCTGCTCAGCCTGTCATACAGGAAGAAGTGGTGAGAGCCGTTCACAAACCAGACACCTGGCCCTGGTCATTCTTTTTTCAGTGTTTTCCAATACCTTCATCTTGTGTGAGCCGTTCAGATAACCTGAACAGCCATGATGACAGTTTAATCAAAGATATAACGAGGAGATTTTTCTAACAGTCACTTCAGGTAAAAAAAAAAATCTCCTTTATACGTCAGGAGGTAGACTTTTCAACAAGCCAAACCTGGGAAGTGAATCAGCCATGATAGGAGGTGAAGATGAGGACATTCTTTAATCCTTACAAAAGGGCCACTTCACTGTGTGATTGCAACAGACCAGTACGAATGACAGACGTGCCTCAAACATCTGGGCCTCCTCCCGAGCCGGTTAAGTGGATATCTCCAAACAAGAAGAGAACGGCGGAAGTGTTTGAACGGCCGGCCCAGCACACACACAAGCTGGTGCACAAACAGTACACTCCCTCCTGCCCACCCACCCCCACCTACCTACACACACACACACACACACACACACACACACACACACACACAGGTTAATCAAGCCTAAACCAGACCTACCATCCTCCAAAATGTCACTCTAGTTCAGTTCATAAAAATCCATTACGATCTTAAACTTCCTCTCAAATTTTTTAAAATTAATGAGTGATTAAGAAAGAGCTAGAGAGAGCGTGAGAGATTGAGGGAGGAAAAAAAAATCAATAAACACTAGATGGCCTGTAAAAGCATTATAAATATAAGTAACATTCCTCCATTAGGGGATATTTGGGAAAAAAAAAAAAGCAAATGCTAATGATGGAGAGAGAAGCCATTCTAGTCCATTAAGGGCTCTCTCTTGTGGAAATAGCTCTCTCTGTGAGGTTATCTAGTGGCCAACCCCGCAAACTCCATTGCCACTATTCAAACCGCACTTCCATTTCACTGTGACGCACTCGATAAATGTGTCCTTTGTATGGCACCAAACGAAGGAGAAATGGATGACTTAAATGCAGCCTTTTTGTATTTTTCAAACCGAGAGCATCCTTATTCATTATGCATTTGCAACTATTTATTGCAGTGAGGGGTTCTGGATAATGAGGAACTGTCTGAACAGATGAGATGGAGTTGCTGGGTGAGCACAGATTATGCTCACCAATCATGCACACAGAGAGAAGAGAGCTTCTCCAGTTCATTATGTAATCATAATGAATTATTAATGATGAAAAATTAAATCTCTATGTAGTGCATGAAATCTGTTAGGCGCACCAGAATGTTTTCACCTGAGAAAATACGTTTGTGGAATTTATCTTCCTATGGCAAAGACAATAAAAGTTTCTTGTACTTAAACTTTGGACAGTTTCATCTGGTAGTAAAGCTTAATGACAAACATTAAGCTTTAGGATGGAACAAAATAGCTGGAGCAGAAAACGAACATTTAACACTGTGTCTGAAAAGGCAGGGTGTGTTGTATTTTAGGAATACTTGGGTTTTGGGACTTGTTTTTACAGTATTTTAGCTCAAAGTAACTTGAATTCAGGTCTACCAGCCTTAGCTTTGGATATTCCAAGTTAATGACTAAGC
>JAOUQY010000011.1:11947340-11967273 GCA_028566355.1 Doras micropoeus
ATATACTATATATACACACATACACATACAGTACTGTGCAAAAGTCTTAAGCACCCTATTGTTTTTAGGTACAACTTTTGTTATTGATTTTTTTTTTAGTTCTGCATTATTGCATCAGTACAAAAAGTTCCAATCAAAAATTAAAAGTTACACAAAAATGTGTGTGTGTAAGTAATAAAAGCAACACATTACATAACAGACCTCTTTTCAGACATAGACCATAATGAAGGCTGCTGGGTTTTGCTTGCAAAAAAAGTGTTCTTTATATACGTTTTCTTAAACAGTGTTCCCAGGTACAATGTGTGCAGTTTTAGATGGAAATTTGCTTTTAAGTTTTATATATATATATGTTTTTTTTTGTATAAAAGATGTACATAAAAGATAAGAAAATAATTGAAGTTACACATTAACTCAAGCTTTCAGAGGGAAGAGAACTTTAGTGAAAGATGAGAAGATCTTCTTAATGAGGTCAGACTTTCCTATGCTGTGTGACAGCACTCAAAGTCAGGCACTTCAGGCTGTTTTTGTTCGGAGGATGGCTAACCTGCCAACAAGCCTGAACATATTGAGCGGTGAACAGTGGAAGCGCTTTGCAAAATTACACATAAGCTCCTCTCCTGTCAATCACGGCTGCCGCCAAAGAATAATTCCTGAAGATTTGGTGGCAAAAGAAGGCTGAACCCTTGCAGGTTTAAGAGATTGGAACAAGCACATTGTCAGGTACACCAAAGGCAGTGCATGCTGAACAGCAAAGGTGATTAAGAGGAGCTCAGCGTCGACTCCGTCGGCCTGCGAGAGACACTGCGGTCTTCCTCAATGCCTCGTCAACAGAGCGGCGAGGGAGGCTTAAGCAGCCATAGGCTTAGGCTCACACATCAGCACAGGATCTTTTGGCTGGAGGCGAGGGAAGATCAGGTCTCTCTTGGTGGCCCATTTAAGAAACATTTTGGGGAGACATGGAGTTAGACAGGGCCTGTAGTGTGCTGGTATCTACTTGAGAAGCTCAGATCAGAGGAACAGCTCACCGTGCCTACAGCTGGCTTACTGACAGATACCAGCATGCAGCACACTGCACGTAATATGGAGGATCTCTGTTATAAGCAAAACATAAAAGACTTGGGCTAAAGTGAAAATAGGGGTGTAAAATCATTCTAACAATGTACATAATACCATGTGTAATTTCTCTTCATATTTAGATGATGATCACATGCTGACGGATGTTGAGAAACTGAGATTATTACTACAATGCAAAGAATGCAACAGATCTAAGTTTAGTCACATCACTCCACTGCACCTGGACCAAAGGCATATTGTTCACGTTCATGTGCATGGCGGACAAATGCCACTTTTACACATCACTAAAAGGGTTTCCTTTTAATACTTTCAGTCACACCATCTGCATTTAACAGCCTGTGACATTAGCAAAATAACCAAAATGAGTGTTTTGTGGTGATTGCGATACAGATTTTCTCTGATATAAACCTTTTCCTTCTTATCATTATTATTATTATTATGATTATTATGATTATTATTATTATATTTCAAAATAGCCAGAATGCAACAATGCATTTTTAATGTAAAAGCAAAGAAGTTCAGTTATCGAGACGTCGATAATCTCGATATACAGATAGGATTATTTGTTTTAGCTCTTTTGCACAGGCAAATTGTGGAATGGCATTAAGAATTTGACAACGCTGCCCCACACTGAGCTGATGACTGACATCCAAATCCACTGCTGATTTCTGATTCTAGTCCTCACTCACCCATCCCTGGCAGACACTCCAATGACAGAATAATAGGATGAGAGGCTCCGTTTCTCAACCACAGACCTCAGACAAAAGACCTGAAGACAGATGAGAGGGCAAAAGGAAAAGGGGGAGTAGAAGGAAGGGTGCAAACCTGAATTATACTGCTTGAAAACCTTATCCAATTATTACCCTGAGCGTCCACTTTAGCCCAGGCTAATCAGAGGCCCAGACAGGCCCAGCTGCTGTATGCTCTGGTCAGGACAGAGGTGTTGGGGTGGGGTGAGCACTGCCAAATGGCAGGACAGGGTGGACACGTCTGTTCCGGTCCTTAAAGAAAAATAATAATACATTTTAAAAAAGGCGGAGGGATGGAATGAGTTCTAAAACGTTGTAACAACAGATGGATAACAAGTGACTGATAGAGCGGTCCACCAAGGCCGCGTCCTAGGCCCATTTGATTTTGTTGGCGAACTCCAATAATGTAAACTTAAGCTTCATTTTACAGATCCGGCACTTAATGAACAAAAGCGCAGGCATAAAGAGGCAACGTTTTGGTCTCAAACAGAGATACGGAAACACACAAGGGGAATAAACAAAATCCCTAAGAGGCTGAAATCGAAGAGAAAGGGAAGGAGCTGAAAACCACAACAAGAGATGTGTAGCGTTTTAATGTTTACACGGCTTAATGGAATGGAGCTAAGTATACAGTAAAGGATGATTTGTGGCGGTTCATTTCGAATGAGAAACAGTTTGGAGTTTGGTTTATGTAAAACAAAGGACCACCATTCATTAGTGACAACCGAGGCACAAAATCAAAGGGACCACAGGAACCACAGGACAGCGTTCTGAAAGTAAAGAAAATCTCAGGCAGTTGTACTGATCGTATTTTCCTGTTCAAGTCTGAAAATGTAACCACAGTAGATAGAAAACTGAGCAGAATGTAAACGAGCAAACAAAATATTGCATGGGAGGAAAAAAAAAAAGTATTAACCTCGTTGAACTGAGATTTCCCATGACCCTTTTCTACAGTTAAATGGATACATAGAATTAATCACTAAATATTTAATATGTGGAAATTAAACTTTTATATTTGCTAAGTATTATATCATTCAAAACATGGCATCTGAATGCATTTGATGTCATCAGGGTTTACTCCAACCTACACCTGAGGGGAAAGCAAGAATTTACTAGACATGCACACATGCAAGTGGAACAAAAGAATTAATCCAGGAATTAGGGTTGGAAAAGTACCTAACTGATGGTGCACAGTGTCATCACTATGTCCAGCGTCTTTCTTTAGCGCTAATCCCCCTGAGGCTTTGCCTGTCATTCAGACTGGATCCAGTGAGAGAGGGTTTCTACACAGGACACCCCGCTCACCCACGCTCACACTTCACCTACCCGACACGCCCCGTTAGGGCTCCTTATCATTAGATTCAGGTTAGCGTGCAAATATCTCAAAAAAAAAAAAAAAAAAAAAGGAAATTGGGCAGGAGTAATTGTGAAGATCTACACACACACACACTTGTGAGGACTTTCCATTGACATAATTATAAATGTAGCTAATTAATGCTATGCCTTATCCTAACCCTAACCCTAAACTCAGTAAGAAAAATGCTAATTTTTGGTAGTTTTTGTTAAAAACTACAACAAAAAACCCACTTTCCTTGTGGGAATCTGCAAAATATCCCCATAAGGTCAGAATGATCCTACAAAACATGATGATATAAAACTGGATATACAAACATGGTGCACACACGCATACCCACACCAACACACACACACATCTGTCTTACTTACATTTGAAGATCTCCTACTGACATTTATTAATTCAGCTATTTATTGGTATGCCTATTCCTAAATCTAACACTAAATTTAACCTCAGTAGCCAAAAGACTTCCTGTCACAAAGAACACAAAACTGTTCCACACATCTAAAGTGATGTTTTCCTTTTTTGGGGGGTTTTTGCTGCCTGATTCCACGTTTGGTTCAATCTGGAGTGCTGGAAAGTTTTATCCAAAAAACAGAATAGGACAAACGAATTTAAAGGATTTGCCACCTTGGAGCATAGAGAGCTTCACCTGAGTCACATCACTGACCAGTACTAACCATGTCAAAATCTATCAGCGACACACTTTCCTTTCAAAGCCACTTAACACTATATTGATGTGAAAGTTGTAGCATGTCCACACCCTTGAAGTCCATCAAGGTTCTGTGAATAAGCCAACTTAAATCTGACCCTTTCTAATATGAGGTCATCTACCGTGGGATTTATGGACATGGAACAAGCTCCCCCAAGGCCCTCTCTACTCAGGGGCCTCTTGATCAGGTACAGCAAGAAACCAGTTGGCCACCAAGGGAAGCCATTCCCTGACAGCTGGCAAATGAAAATGTAAATAGTTGCAGCCCGCTGCCTCCACATGTTCCCTGACAGTCCCTGAAGTGTCATAAACGTAGTCCGTCTCTGCCGACCCTTTATTTGAAAGCAGTGACAAACGTGCTGGCACTCAGTGTAAATACATGAGGTCATTTGACCAAGGTAAGCAGCTGTAAGGTAAAGCTGACGAATAGAGGACTGTCCAGACCATTCTTGAAAAAACAACAACCAAAAAAAAAAAAAACCCTAAACCTCTTGGATCCGTCACTTGCCAGCAAGTCAAAATGAAACCTGGTTTGACACAAAATAAACCATTATCGGCCTCAGAGGGAGAAGCGGGCAGGGGTCGGAGCCCACGGTTAAAGCCGAAGCAGCGCTGCTGGGGGCAGGGGCGTGCTGTTCAAGGAATTAGCTGAGAAAGTGAAGACTTAATCAGATACAGTGACTGTGAAAAAACAAATCTGTAGGTGAGTCTGTGACACGAGAGACGCTTGTTAGGTCAAATAATCTAAACGCATCTAACTAAAAGTGAGCAGGCGGAGCGGCTTGTGGGCAGACGCCTCGTACTGAAGGAGACAGATATTTATTTGACTTTGTCCAGGGATTAGAGGAGGAAGTGCCTAAGCAGCCTGGTTCACACACAAGCCCAGTGACGCTGCTCTGGGCACAGGACGGCTCGGCTGAAGGAATCTGCACAGTTTGACGGACAGCTCAAATGAAGTCCAGACACAAAACTGAGAGACTCCTATCCCCACAAGAGCCCAAGGAAAAGCTTGAAGAACTGACATTTCCACAAGCACTTCACTATTCCTGCTGACTTAGAAAAACAGCAACAGCAGGATCTTCAAAGGCAGGTCTCAGTGGAAAACTCCAGAACCAGTCGGTATAAGAGAGACCACAAGGCCTCTGGGATAGCGTAAGAGAAAACACTTGAACTCAGGAGCGACTCTGGAGTCTTAAAAAGCATCTAACAAAATAACACTGACAGTTATTTGGTCAGGGGAGGTAAAATAAAGTGTTTAATCTGATTGGATATGACTAATCTGGGCAGAGTGTACAGAGTGGTGTCTGTACCTTACTGCGTTCAAATATGATGGTTAACATGCAAGTCTTGAATGGTGGCTAAGTCTTTATAAGGCTAATGTCAAGCACAATGCAAATGTGATTGGAAAATAGTAATGCCTACATTCAGATTAATTTGAAACTTTATCACTTAAATACAATAATTTAACACACACGTGGATGGTGTGTAATACTTTAGGGGCTAAAAGTATGGGCAGTCAGTGCTTCTCCACCGGTTCTCTGCTCTACACAAGACTCACGCTCCACCCTGCCCTCCCATTAGCACTGCTTTACCAGACTGTTCCGTCACTTGCCCTCTCCCTGGAGAAATCCCTTCATCCATTAACATCCAGCATCTCCTCCCTCCAGCCAGTGCAGTGACACCATCAACATCCCATCCTCCCGCCCACACACCCAGGTCTTTTACAGCATGGCACTTGCTAGGATTGTTTATTTCCTTCCTTTGTAAAAAAAAAAAGACAGATGTCAGCCATTTATCCAACCTACTATTGATCAAGCCGTCAAAAACAAAAGTGTAACAAATTATGGGCCTTAGCTGATGAAAGGACAAGATGAAGTAATGCCTTTGCAAATACTGCACATTAATCGACAAGCAAAATGCTGAAAAATACAGAATGCTGCAAAACGTGAATAAATCTGTAAAATAAATCTACACAGTTTTATCGTACCGAATACAGGTGGCTCACGGGAAATCCGGCAAGGTGCCATTATCACGGTGAGGAACACATCCTCGAGCCAAAGAATACATCTTTAAATGCTTTGCTGCATTTATGCTTTTCAATCATTCGGATTAAATTTTGCGTCGACAAAACCGACGAGTTATTGTACAAAGCCACAATGTGCACCGGCAGGCTTGAGAGGACAGACGAACACTGGAAAACATGTTTGGCTGCTTAACAAACGGGTAGCTGCTCGATTAATAACATCTGCTGCAATGAAAACATGCAACTAATCTGGCCCTCGTTACCAAATAACCAAGGGCAAAGAGTTGGGGAAGGAACGTGATACTCAGTACAGACTGTGAGACAGGGAGGACTCCAGCCAAATCTGTGTGGTTTAGGAGAGTCTGCACACAGAGCAGCCAGGGGGCTTATCTCCCTCGCAAATCCTTACACACATGCATGCACGCACACACGCACACACACACACACACACACACACACACACACACACAAGACTACAGGGCAGAATTCTAGAACTCTATGGCAAACCAATCGCAGAAATCCCCAAGCAAGAATCAGAGAGGTACAACTATGAAAGCTGGTTTAAAAATTTACTACAACCCCAAGGACACAAAATAGGAGTAATATATTGTACATACAAATAATTCACATGTAGTTGTATTTGATAATTCCATTATACATATAATACCTGTTTCTCCAGAATGCGCGAGATCTCACCCAGGGTTCTGTCCAAGCCAGACACTTTGTTGTTGGCCCACTGGCCACTGTCCTGCCCCTGCAGCTGCTTTCCCAAATCCTTCACCAGTCGCTGCAGTCTGCACACACACACACACACAAACAATGAAGGCCATAACCTCATGGGACAATAAAAAAAAAAATCCAAAACAATCATGTCTGGTCCACCACATTTATTATCCAAATTTACACAAACACTCTTGGCTGATGCAAGTCTTTGGTAGGTGTTAATGTGTGTAGGGTGTGAAGGGTTTAAAAGACAACATTTCAGAGATAGGAGTAAGCCAAATACTTGTAGATACAGCTCAGGTGTGGGTGTACATTCATTATAACCAGAGCTGGCAGCTTACTTGGCCTTGTAAGGAGAATCTGGAATCTGCATCTTCGCCTCCACGGATGTCTCATACTCCTTAGCCCTGAGAAGGAAGAAGATGAACAGTCCATCAGAGAGCCTGAGCGAGCTAAATCGAGACGGAGAATGAGTAAGAGTAAGAGAGAGAGAGAGAGAGAGAGAGAGAGAGAGAGAGAGAGAGAGAGCACTAGGGAGCGAGATCTCCTACACGTCAGCCTGAGGACATGAGGAGATAAGAGGACAGTGAGAACAAAGAAAAGATCAGGAGGTCAATCTGTCTCTCAAACTGTTTATTTAGCCTGTCAGCTGCTCCCCGAAGTTCCAAAACAATATATAAAGTCGTATACCAACAAGTGTAATGTTCACTTGGACAAATCCATTTAGCTAAACTTTATAGACAAATCAAAGACCAACAAGTCCCATATCTAGTTTCAATGTTTATACTGTTTATAAACATTGCAGCAAATCCCCAGCCTAAGGGATGTAGCCAACAACCAGATGAGCCGTCCACCAGCAAGACAGATTCCTGTCTATTCTACATCTCACCGATAAGATTGATCGATCAGGTCCTGACAAACCACCTGAGGGAGAGATGACCCGCAGCTGATAAACTCTGCCACTTTCCGGAAGACCGAACTGAAAGATTCCCAGAAAGCCAGAGCCACGTCTATCTTTAATATCAGCATCTAAAAGACTGCTTTTCCAGACAAAGTCTAAGACTAGTTGCAGATTAAAAAGCATTTCTGTTGAGCCTGCCAATGTAATTCAATCCAAAAACAGCCCTCATCCGTCAGCCCATAGAGGCTTACATTTAAATACACATCAATAAAGTTTATTTTAAATGCTCTTAGAGGTGTACTGACACATTGTTGTTCTCAATATGCAATTTTCACTTTAATGAATGCCATACGAGTTAGGCTTAGCATGATTAATTAATGACAAGTTGAGTGTTTAATTAGGGACCAGGGCAAGCGAGCGGTGAGTCAAAAAAAATTAAATCAAATGCCGTCAGCAGATGTCGGATTAAAAAGCCTTATTCTTGATCTTTAAGAGGTGAATAAATCAGTCGGTACACTATAAACTTGAATTTGATAACACATCACAAGGGAACAGGAATGCTGGGAAAAAGGCCACGGAGTCCTACGTAGCATTGTAATGAACCCCCGATCTGACGTCAGGGTTAAATCTTTTAAACACTACCTCTTACAAGAGGTAGGTGAAGTTTACAGTCTATACCAACGTTACATTAAAACAAGTTCAGGTGGAAATTCCAGAAGTTTAGATATTTGATGCTTTTCTGAAAACAGAGGCGCAGAGATTAAGGTAAAGGCTACCAAAGTCATAGAGATTTAATCCAGACACAGGTTACACAGGCCACCCTCACTGTACAGTAAGAACACTAAAGCCCAGTGCTACAGTGTATTATTTAGCCCAACTTCAGAGAACACAGCATAAAGAATGCAACAGACTGTTCAGGGAAGGCTTGAACTATACCTGGCCTCTTCATCATCCTCCGAATTACAATATTCATCTCTGACAGCTTTATACCCGTGCAGGTTAAATGGGGAGCAATGGCGGGCCATCAATCACTGGTGACGGCAGGCCCCGTTAAATGGGCCAGGGAGTTATAAATATTAGTAATCAGAATCAAGGGGGGGAGGGAGGTGGTGTAGTGGAGCTACACAGCTACAATGCAGAACTAATAATCAATTCATCACAATCTGCCCCAACATTCACCTCCACCCTTGCTGGATAGAGATAGTACCCCCCCCCCCTTACACTGGGCAATAAAAATGTCCATGTGTCCAGATGGATAAAAAAAACAAATACACTGTATCCGTTTTAAAAGGTGCAATGTGAACTTGAGGCTTTGGCACTACTGGTTACATGGAGGATTTGGCCAGGTGCTGCTGCAATATTTTAATGTTGGGTTTCAGAGACTTTCAGTCATGGAACTTCACCGCTGACAGATAAGGAATTTAAACTGGAGCCATGGAAAATGTACAAAAAGGAACAAATCGGGACCCATCCATAAATTCTACAAATGCACATGAGGACACGGATGTAATCTAGATTCCGGAGTCATAAAACCTAGGATCAGTTCAGGTGCAGTCCTCATTATATAAAACATGTCAAGGGGAAAAGAAGAGAGCTGTGGTTTTTTGCTGTGCCTTTGTTGACTTCTGTATGTCCACATCACATGTTTGATGCCTCTTTCCCCTGCCAGAGGAAATTTTTTTGGTAAACTAACTGAGAGTGGTGCGCATTAAACAGGGGGTCCTTTGTACGTAGGACTGTACACTGAGCACTCTGTTTCCAAACCTGCACAACCTATGCACTGGAAAAAGCTTCACACACAAGAAAGAGACAATGACATTATTTTAAAGTTCACTACAATCACATGATTACACGAGGGGAAAAAAATTAAGCAATGGATTTGTAAAACCTTAGTAGGAAATAGTGCTGGACTCGTCAGCTATGGACTGGACTAAAGGAGCTTAATGATGACAATAGGGGACAGGACAACCTGGGAGGCCTGTCAAAAGTTCTCTTGCCTTTGCCAAACTCCACCCTGTGCTCCTATAAAACGCCTCATTTCCACCCAGCAGTGGAGCCGCTAACCTCGCCGTGCTGGGACCAAAAGCAGCAGTGATTTATGACATTGAGCGCCTGTTCTCTCTCAGACTTGGTGCTCCAGGGCTCGAGCATCGAGTGACAGCGAGCAGAGGGGCTCAGGCCTGTCACTTTCTCAGCTCCAGCCCTGTAGAGTGCCACTCACCAGCCCGGGCTGCTGAGATATTAATGAGCAAGTCCAGCCTGGCCCTGCTTATAAAGTGTAACACGCTCTCTGGCCATCCCCCAGGAGCTTGTTACACACCTTGAACTGGAAACTTCTCTGAAGGAATTTATTCGAAGACAAAGTAAAGTGAATTTTGACAGTGACTACAGATCATCAGTTAACTTAAGGGCGAGTTAAAACCTGATCCAGTACCATCAACCAAGCTCAACAAGTGACCATCTACTTTGAGAATGGTTAGTTCAGGCAATTTAACTACCAGCAGAAAGCAAGTACAGGTCGTTTACAGGTAGTATAAAGTATCTAGTAGTGTGTAAAGTGGTCTTAGATCAAACTTGTCACACAGAGTGACACATCACCACCCAGTCAGAATCCGAAAAAATCCATTTCAAGCTGAAGTGTGTATCTTAAATCATTTTAACAAAACCCAGACAGACTGTTCTTAGATCATATAGAAAAGGGGGCTCAATTCATTCATCTCATGTACATGTTCTGCTTAATCTATCATGCAAAAAGAATCTAATAATGCATTGAAAACTAATGAAGCCACAAACTTGATCTGCATTTACACATGCTGAACAACAGAAGTACAGCGTTACATAAATGGCAAAACTGTTTTCAGTATTTTGTGAGTGCTTCTTACGCTATCTGAAATAAAAATTGCTTATTTCTGATTTGTTGAACAATCCCTCGTGATTCTACAGTATGTGCCGTTACGAAGCAATATCAGCAAGCATGGTCACTAAAAATGAGTACAAGCTGCCATGAATTGCCCAAGCACAGAGATATTCATGGGTGTGGAGCTGTAAAGGAAGTGTGCGTGCTTCATCTCACTAGGGTGTACGTATCGCTCATGAGTCAAGGTGCAAGTCAGAGCACCTTCCATTCATTTTTAATGGCCACACTCACAAATAACTTCTATATACTTCAACTCGGGTCTGCTTCTAACAAACAACATAAACAGATCTAAGTAAAATGGCATCCAAGCAGGTGACTAATCTCTATACCAGTGTCAAGGAGTACAAAAAATGTACTTGAACTTGAAAAAAATCTCTAGTTAAAACTGTGCCACTTGGTGTAACCATTTGGTTTTTTTTTTAGTAGTCCATAAACTCAAAAGCAGCCATTTATTTTCTAGGCTACAACAGAACTTACTTTTTACTGCTGCAACCAGCTGCTTATTTCCTACAATATAACCCAATACAAAAGCTCCAAGGGGCGTAGTGATCGTATGGGGAGGGCAGAGCAGGGTTATAGATGGCCCTCGGCTCGGTTAGCCACTCCCACAGCAGCTTAATCTCTCCTGACTCCTCCTTACAACGCCATGAAAAATAAGTGCATGTGTCTCAACTCTCTATCTGTCTCCCCCGTCACAGTAAAACACAAACACATAGTACAGCTGTGACAAGGAGCAAAATTTATAGTGCCCAGGTCTAGGATTTGACACTGAGGCACGCTGCCTCCTATTTGTTGATTACTATTGATTTTCTTTGATACTTCATTTAAAAATCAATAGGGGGGAGAAAGAAAAACAGGCATGGTTTACACATACTTTAACATACCATTGTACACCAGAGGAGGCTTCAGTTTTGGCAGCGCAGTGGCAACCAATTAGGAGAAAAGCTCTTAACAGGTGAAAGCGAGGGAGCCTTCCAGATCGATTCTCACTTTTTCCTCCCCAATCACACAAAGTGGCCATAAATTAAGCTCATCAGTGTTGCTCTGCAGACAGCCATGATGCACAGTGCCTCTGCTTTCCATCTCCTTGTCACTCATAAAGCTCTCAGACATATGCCATGTTGTCCTTTAGCCATATGAGTGACTGTCACGCATGAGAGAACCAGTGAGAAGAAAGTAAAAGAGATAGAGAAGAGAGAAAGGAAGAGAGAGAGAGAGAGAGACAGAGAGAGAGGACAAAGACAGAATAGACTAGGGGGGAAAAAAGACCTTGAGTTCATCCGTGTGCGGAGTTTCTTGGCCTTTTTCCGTGCTTTCTTCCTCTCCTCTCCGTCCTGGTTAGTCTCAGGAGTCACAGCGGTGTCTGTCACTATGTCTACGATGTACTTCTTTAAAGACAAGTGCTCCTGTGGTAAGAGAGATAAAAAAAAAAATGAGAGGACGCACATTAGAAGTTCATATTTCTGTACCTACTCACCTCCAGAAACCAAAACGAGCACACTGTTAGAAGGTAGAATCGAGGTTTTGTATCATATTAACAGGAGTACAGTATATTCACATAACCAACGATAATAAACTAAAACTTTGGTAGTATTTAATACTGATACCAAACCATACCATAACATTATTTAAAAATAACAGTACTGCTGTGGACTCCTGGTGGACTATGGACCCCACTTCACAAACTATGGATGTAGAGGAGCACGCAAGTACACGATGGAAATCCTGATTCTGTTTATCCAACATATCAAAACCCATTTTGTTCTGCATCAATCGCCTGAAGTCTTCTGGGCACTGTGGGCTGAAAGACTACATTCTGAGGGAATACTCTGTTCAGCTGGGTGGGTGAGTGCTGACAGCACACTTTCAACAGTTAGTGGATATCAGCTTTGTTCCTTAGGTTTGGAAGGTGACACTCTGGCACCAAAGAAACCACACGCTAGGATCTTAAAATGATTTCAGACCTCTGCTTGGCGAGAGCAGCCTGTAGCACACTGACCATGAAAATCCAAAGTTAGTTTATGGGCAGAATTGGGGGATAGAACATGCCTGCCTGCTAGAGATCCTTTACCAGTTGCACGTTCTGTGTGCACTTATGTCTTATGAATGTACCCAATCAATTTAATTAGATTAAATGTAGACATCTCCAACAATTCCAACAGTATTCACTCCAGTTTTTAAAATAAGCTTTGTAAATTTTATAGAGTTTGGGACGCACGTGAACATTCATTTCATTCATTTATTATCTAAGCCACTTATCCTACTACTGGTTCGCAGGGGGTGCTGGAGCCTATCCCAGTGCTCACTAGGCAGAAGGCAGGGAAACACCCTGGACAGGTCACTAGGCCATCACAGGGCAGACACACAGGCAGACATTCTCTCTCTCTCTCACACACACACACACACTCATAGCTAGGGGCAATTTAGCATCTCCAATTCGCATGACTGCGTGTCTTTGGACTGTGGGAGGAAACCGGAGCTGTGGGAGGAAACCAGGAATATATAAAGTACTGGGCTACTACCATCAGTGCTTCCATCAGGCTCATCAGGCAACAGAGTAGCATGAGGGACTGATACCTACTGAACAACTTGATCTGTAGGGGAGATGATGATGAATGTGATGAAGACAACGTCGAAGAAGAAGAGGAAGAAGACGATAAAAAAGACAAATGAAGAAAATTAAAAATGCCTGGACCCCAATAATAAAAGGAAATACTTTTAAGATTTAAATTAGGTAGCTTTCATGCCAACTGGTGTACCAGAAAATCATTCGACTGTTCGAGTGCAACACTAGTTTTAACTAAGTGCAACATCAGTGCTTGAGGAACTCAGTGAATTATTATTTTCCTACATTTAAGTACAGTACTCGTCTATAAAGACCTAAAACCTGACTCAAACATGAAGGCCATGAGAGGCAACCTAGCTATAGTCAAGGCATCTTAACATTAACAGAGCAGCCAGCCAAAGCCAACCTGTATGCACAGTATCTAAGGAATCTCTGCACAATGCACACCCTTTAAGTTCTAGGGGTATAGATAAGCTATAGCACTGAAAGCACAGGTGTTATCAGTTGGGCACTGTGCACAGTAATTACTCCTGTATCTCCGCCCTCGCCTGCAGTGTGAGGGCAGCGGAAACGCTGAAAGACAGGTCAGACTTCCCATCTAGACACCACTGGGTCTACTCAGATAATGCTGACACATCCATGGGAAGAAAGACGGATGTAACTCAATTTAAATGACGCATGTGCCAGAATGCAATTATCCAATTATCCTGTCATCCAGCACCTCAGAGCATGGACACCGAGAGAGGGGAAGGAGAAAGATTCGCATTCAGAGCCTCTACCCACCCGTTCTGCTGCCATTCCAGGTAGTTTTACTGCAGGGAACACAATGTCAGTTCTTATCGCGCAGGTGAAATATGCTGGCATGTCAGACTTCTGAAATCTGGTGGTACAGGGGGTCTCTTATAACCTGTGAATTGATTTGTAATGTATAGACATATAAGTAGGGAATTACTAATCATTAACCTGCCTTAATAATTACTGTTTCTGGAAATGTGCAGGCTAATTAAGGTTTAGGAACCATAATTATTCAATGCACAGTGTATACAGGGAGAATCTAATAAACAATCTCTCTTAACTGTATGTGCCCAGGACAAAACCTATTTTACAATGCACTACTCTGTGTCAGGTAATAATATGATAAACACTGAAACGGTCAAACTTAACACAAAAATATACCAAACACATATTAGAAGTTAGTTATTGGAAGTAGATATTTAAAGAACTAAGAAATAGTGTGTAAACTGGATATATTTCATTAATAACAATATATGTTCTGTATACACTACTTGTGTGTAAACTTATTGAAACAAATTGGGCAGAAGGTGTTGATTAATTGTCTATAACAGCAGTTCTGACAGTAGTGACGGCAAGCCGGCTCATTCACCAGCACAACAAAAAAGCATTCGCACTATCTTCTGGAGATCGCAAGTCCGAATTCCAATGATGCCGCATTAATCCGCGACCGGGAATCCAATGGTTCGTGCTCTCAATGAGGGAGGGGCAGCATACCCGCTCTCTCGCGTCTGACTGGCCAATCATGGGCGTCTGCGAGCTCATAAATGGGTGGCTAGCGCTTTTCTCAGAGTGTGTTCGTCTGTCCTCCGATGTCACATGATCTGCAGTTTGAAACGATGCAGTCAGCTGGCTTCATGTGCCTTAGAGGAAACACGCGACAACCCTCGTACACCCTGTTTGGCAGCTGTCATGTGATGGGAGAAATGCCTCACCTGGCTGGTGAGGAAATGACTGCTTACAGCTACTATAATAAGTGATAAAAGGAACTAGCATGGAAAAAATTGGTAATCGTTGACAAACTACTTTAGCATTGTCAATAGAAAATAATCAACTTTGGGGTTTTAATAGTAGCTCCACCTCATGCCTTCCCATCATGCCACCCTGCTGTTGATTATTTTCCTAAAACAGCATGCTTTGTGGTCTTACATTTACAGCATTTGACAGACACCCTTATCCAGAGTGACTTTCACTTACTTCCTTTGCACAACTGAGCAGCTGAGAGTTAAGGGTCTTGATCAGGGGCCCAACAAAGGCAGCTTGGCAATGCTGGGATTTGAACCCATGACTGTCTGATCAGTTTTCCAATGTTTTAAACTTGTTACATAAATGATCCCCTATACTGCTAATCAATAAACTTTGTAAACTCACAATCATGCGTTCTTGTAATTAATAATTCTGGAGAAAAAAATACTCTCACAGAATTATATCTGCAAACTTATTCATTTTCTCAGAGACGAAAAGATGGTAAGAGAGGATGTGTGTGTGTGTGTGTGTGTGTGTGTGTGTGTGTGTGTGTGTGTGTGTGTGTGTGAGAGAGAGAGAGAGAGAGAGAGAGAGAGAGAGAGAGAGAGAGAGAGAGAGAGAGAGAGTGAGTAAGGCAGTCCACATCCCCCTGGGAGCAGAGTAGAGCCTTGCAGTCATAACCATTGGATCGCACTGGCTGGAGAGTCATCTGGCGAGTAATCTTTCTGAAAGGCGATCTACTTCTGCTGCGCTGTTAATGGGATTGTTTCTGTCACACCTCAAAGGCATACACCATCTTGAGATTATATCAGAGCAGCATTTGGAGGAGACCCTCAGAACTAGCTCTGTAGTGAATCTACTGCTGGACTAAGCTTTTGCTTCAGAGGCTTACTAAAGTAAAATGCACAAATCAAATAAGAAAAGCCTAGCAAATCATTTGCCACTGACTGGAGTAAAATATAAAATAGAAAACTACTTTTTCTTTTCTTTTCAGCTCTGTATCTGGATCCGTGGCCGATTTGTTCATCTAAAAAAGCTGTCTGAAAATGTGTGTGAAAGTAGCAGTATAAGACTTAAATGTGAAAATCTTTCGGACGCTCTGACAGGTGAATGATGTAGTGGAGGAAGTTGTGTGATAGACAGGTGTTTCCTTGCACCTGAGAGACAATAGCAGGGGCAAGAGAGAGAATTGGTGAGAGAGATGTGCCTGGGGCAAGAACAGCCTGACAATACCACATAGTGTTTTCTATAGGTAATGGAAGAAATGGGAGACTACTCCAAACATCACACTGACATGACCTGCTCAGGGCCCATACATCCTCCCAGTGTCACACTCATATGACCCTCCCATCCTCCACTCCTTTGTGTCACACAATGGATGGCACAGGAAGGCCTTCCCCCGATGGCAGACAGACAGCTACATGTCATCCAGGTTCAAGGTGAATATATGGCGTATCAGGTGGCATGCTCTCTAGCTTTCCCAGTTCTTTTTTCTCTCTCGCACAAACACACTTTCAAGTCAGAGGCATCAGTTCCCAGTTTTTGTATTTGTTTTGATAGGTGTGGATAGTCATGTCTTAAACCAAAAAGAGCATAAGTGATATGGAATAACAAAATCAAGTCAGGTAAAACCCTTTACCAAGAGCTGGGTATTGTAAGATGAAATGATAGGAGCATCTTCCATTTAAGAGGTAATGGAAGTTTTTCTGGTTGGGTGTCAAGGATGAACAGTAAATTTAAATTCCCCATGCATCAAGCACAACCGGTCAGGACCTTCCCATATATTCCGGTAAAGCCGGACAGACGACGACCAATAAAAGTAAGTAAGAAGAGCAATGGCAGCTCCGAGTGTTCCCCAGGCCCATCGATCCATCCCTGTTGATAATCACCTTATTTTCAATTTAATCCACAAGTCCTTAAAAAGACAAAATGTGACCAAATACGCGGAGAGAGGGCTGCGGAGGTGCCGCTTCCACAGAGAAACTATGCTGTGACCCCTCCACAGTTCAGCCAACCATCTTAATTTTAATTAAAAATCTTTCACAACGGCAAGAGTTATGGAAGCCTCGACTGGAAAATAGGTGGCGGTTGCATGAATGAAATACGGCACACCAAAATGGGAAGAGGCATAAATATGGAAGGCTAAAGACCTATGATAAAAGTATCCAAACAAAAGTTCCCAGCCAGACTGCCTTCTCACACCGCAAAAATAAAAACAGCTTAAAAAACTCTGAATGTGATTTCCAGGAGTAACGTTTTTGTTTCTAATTAGAACAGAGGACAGGCCTGATTAATACAGGGACAATTTTACAGTGCCAACTTTCTGTAATAATTCTCCTTCACTGTTCTATGTTGTGCTCCATAATTCCTTTAACAGAACTAAATCATAGTTTGAAGCAGGTTATGGAAAGAAATAATTTTGAATTATACAGAAGCCAATTTAGTCTATTGCCTTGTTTAATTTAGAGTTCATGTATGACAGACTTTAAACATATTAGCGCTTTCGAGCAGTCGCCCGGTGCTTGTTTACGGCTCTGTCAGGTAGAAGAAAGGGGTAGCTGTAATGAGTCAGACATTAAAAATGACCTGCTGGAAAAAAAAAAAAATGAAGGAGATGTGGAGGCCAAAGGTGCAGCATATAGCACCAACAGTTGTCAGCTCTACAAAGACCCCAGTGCAAAAGGCAATCTCATATTGCAGTGAGTGGGTCCATGTTTAACAAGACGCATCAGAAGGTTAACAAAGACTTACAGGGACGAGGGCTGAGCTTCCACTGTGTCACTGAGCTCAGCAGTCATTTATTGTCCCACAGACACAAAACATCACCAACATATGGTACCGTGTAAAAGTCTTAGGCACCCTATTGTTTTTAGGTACAACTTTTGTTATTTTTGTTATGTTTTTTTTTAGTTCTGCATTACTGAGTCAGTACTAAAAGATTTCCAAATGTTACTTTTCAAACCAAAAATGAAATGTTACACAAAAATGTTTGTATGCTGTTATGTAATGAAAGCAACACATTACATAACAGAGCACTTTTCAGCCTCTTAGTGCATAATCTCAGAATCTATTATTATTATTGTTGTTATTATTATTATTGAGTCAGTACAAACAGATTTTATGTTTACAATCTTTACTTTTCCAAACAAAAATGAAATGTTACACAAAACTGTTTGTATCTCAGTAACGAAAAACAACACTTTACATAACAGGGCACTTTTCAGACAAAAATCATAATGAAGGCTGCTGGGTTGTGTGACACAGTGTGACAGTCAAAGTCTCCAGAAGAGCTGTGGCAGATTCTGTAAGACGCTCAGTAAAACGTACCGGCTGATTACTGTACAGTACGATGCAGGAGTCTGAGGCACATGCAAAGACTCGCTGTAAAGCAAAGACGCCTTCGAAAATAATGAAGATGTTTCTACACAAAAGAAAACACTATAAAGTGCAGTAAACAGTAATAAACTGAAGGAAGTCCATATTCGTGTGCCTTTTTTCTTAAACAGTGTTCCCAGTGTACAGTTTTAAAAGGAAAATAGCTTTTAAGTTTTACTGAGCGTCTTGGAGAATCTGCCACAGCTCTTCTGGAGACTTTGACTGTCACACTTACTTCTTTATTTGAATGCAAAACCCAGCAGCCTTCATTATGATTTTTGTCTGAAAAGTACCCTGTTATGTAACGTGTTGTTTTCATTACTGAGATACAAACAGTTTTGTGTAACATTTCATTTTTGTTTGGAAAAGTAAAGATTGTAAACATAAAATCTGTTTGTACTGACTCAATAATAATAATAACAACAATAATAATAATAGATTCTGAGATTATGCACTAAGAGGCATTGTGTCAGGTGACGTAAAGTTTTTTTTTTTGCCCCAAATATTTGTATATGTTTCTGTGCTACTGGTTTGGAAACAGTTTAGGTGTCTACTTACCACCTCCTCGTCCGACAGCTCTCTTCCCTGGATGCTGCTGCTCTCCCTCACTGCCTGCTGGTGCCTCTTGCCCTTGGTGTGACTGAACAGGTGCACCTCGGAGGTGATCTACAAACACAGAGGTCTGAGGTCAGTCACAGGAAAACAATTCCAAAGGAAGCCAGGTGGGAAAGAGATACCAATATCTTGAACACAACAACAACGGTGTCAAGCTCACAATACGTCTTCACAATACTGCCGCAGTTCTCGGATAACAGAACACTTGTTACAACCAAAAGATCACTTCAAAGTAAAATCTAATCCCCAAATCATGATTGACAATTGCAAGTCACATAACACATCTAATGAAAGCCAGAACATCAGGACAGGATGTGCATAATGGCACAGAGAGACCCTAAAAAGCTGTTGAGCGCCATTTTGGGACAAAGACACTTTTTTAAAATCCTTGGCTCACACTTCATCACTTGCACTTTCACAGACATGGACAATCCTCACCCTTTTACACTGGTCTGCGATAAAAATGATTTCACACATAATTCCAGAAACCTGATTACAGAAAGTGAAACTGATGATAAAGTGGACATGCAGGTACAGGAGGACTGTCATAAGACAACTGGCATTGTTTGTCTCTCAGTTCTGGATGTGAGCCCAAGCACGATGGCCTGGGTTTAATGTCATTAAGCAGAGTGCTTCCCTCTGACCTAAAGATGATGGCTGGAGTCACTGACTGGCCAAGGTCATCTGACATTTTAACAAGATTTCATTCTCCCCAAGCGCTTAATCTGATGTCTGTTTGAAGCCCCAAGGTGTCTGGCCCTCGTTGCCATGAAAGCCAGGCCCGCCTCAGATAAATGGGCCTGCATGCTGATTTGCTGCCTGTCACTGAGGAAGCATGTTCATGACCAGTCATAAATCTCCAACCAAAGTTCGTGTTTAATTAATGCAGTTAAACACTCATTTGAATGCCTTCTCTTCCAACATCATCCCAATTACCCTGCACTTTTCAGGATAACGCCTGCTAAAATAACACAGAAAACATCCGCGATGGAGTTTAAACAGAAGGAACATGTGTGTCCATGAGCGAGGTCACCCAAGATCAAATTCTCATTACGGAAACAGAATGGCAAATGACGGAGATCACTGTACTATATGTACAGGGGTTAGACAATGAAACTGAAACACCTGTCATTTTAGACCACAATAATTTATTAGTATGGTGTAGG
>JAOUQY010000011.1:12006353-12022042 GCA_028566355.1 Doras micropoeus
GATAAACTACAAGGCAGGTGTATGTGATAAACTACAAGGCAGGTGTATGTGATAAACTACAAGGCAGGTGTATGTGATAAACTACAAGACAGGTGTAGCTGATAAACTGGTGACTAGTGGATCTTCCAGTATTCCGGATTGTATTATTACTGAAGAAAACCACAAACCGCATTCCCAGTCCAGTACAATTACAGTGCTCTTGAATGGGAAGAGAATAAAGCTGTAGACACACAAACGCTAGATAAATGTCTAGAGTCCACTCTGTAGTTCATTAAGTAAAGGCATTCATACTGTATTCACCAATCTAAGCTAAATGTAAACTTTCTGAACGTACAGTTAGCCTAAACAGGTAGCTAGTGGAACGTGAACCCAAGCCCAAACGCCTTGTTCTTCCAGACATAAGATCCCCCGGCGTTACCTTTAGGGCAGCGCTGATGGACGCGCTCCTGCCTTTCCCTCCTCCGTGTGAGGAGCCGGAGCTGTTACTGCCGGACCTCTCCCTGGCGTCCCCGCTCTGAGCCGCTCTCTGCCCGGCCCGGTGCTGAGCGCCGCCGCGCCGCCGACCATCGTGCCGACTGTCTTTAGACATCGAGCCGCTCGTACAGTCGATATGATCAAACCTCCTTCTCAGTGACTAATTTATCATTTATTTCCAAATAAGCTGTAAAAATTGAAGAGGCCTCCTTTTCTTTCTCTGTTGTTGATAGCGACGGTTGTTAGGCAGAGTCATGGTGCGTTACTGCCGCCTGCCGGGCTGGAGAGCGCTTTCTGCAGCGCTGGGCTGATGGTTCATTCTAGTCATGGTTCATTATCTCAACATTTTAATTCTGTTACATTGAATTAAAGTTAATGCTTGCTATTGTTTATAGAAAAAATACCTAAATAAACACGTTAGATAGGAACTTAGACCGCTTAGACCTTAGATTGCTTAGACTGAAGTCACAACTTTTTTTATAAGCCTTACTTTAGTTAAAAATCTAATACATACTTTACAGCAATCATCTGTTGCTTTAACAGGGGCAGCAGCAGCAGTTCAGTGGTGAAGACACTGGACTACTGATCTGAAGGTCATGAGTTCAAATCCCAGCACCATCAAGCTGCCACCGCTGGGCCCCTGAGCAAGGCCCCCAACCCTCAACTGCTCAGTTGTATAAAGGAGATAAATGTAAGTCACTCTGGATAAGGGTGTCTCCCAAATGTCATAAATGCAGATGTAACAGAAATAAATACACACATGATCATTCATGTAATTATCCAATAAGCCCATCACTGCTGCCACATAATCAGCTAATTTGGTAGCTTTATAAATGAGCAGATGTGTTCCTATTAAAATGGCCAGTAAGTGTACAGACAGACACACAGAAATACAGGTACCAAACTGTACTTTTCCTTTTTAATTCAAGGTAACGTAATAAGGTCTACCCGAGACCCACTACGCATTTTTAAGGTACATAAACAGATCTTAAACGAATTAAAGGTTGCTCTTGCTCTAGAAAGGAGTTAAAAGGTACACAGCTTGTATCTTGCTAAATAAAAGATAGGTATGTACAAAATGTACAACACACACCATTGATGGTAAAATCCCCAGCGACGAGGAATAGTACAGTTTGGTACTTTTATTTCCGAGTGCTTTGCATGACCTGTGGTTTCATACACTCTTACATTTGGTCTGACCACAAAAACTCTGCAGGTCAGGGGATACTCCAGGACCAGGGCACATGGATATCTCTCTATATCTCTCTCTCTCTCACACACACTCTCAAACACACACAGACACACACACACTTACTCACTCTCAAACACACACACACACACACACACACACTCACTCACTCTCAAACACACACACACACACACACTCACTCACTCTCAAACACACACACACACACACACACACACACACACACACACTCACTCTCAAACACACACACACACACACACACACACACACACACACACACACACACACACTCTCAAACACACACACACTCACTCTCAAACACACACACACTCACTCTCAAACACACACTCACACACCCTTGAGCTGAGGATCAAACAGGTGGCCCTGGAGCTGCAGAGTAAACCCAAAGGCATACACCCTTCTGTTAAATGACAATGACGTGGCACGATTAACTAGACTACAGAAAATATCAAAACACTTTTAGAATGAATGGACCTTTATACAACAAATGCAGTCATGAAAAGTTTTGACATTGTTACACTGAAAATGGGACGTTCTGGCTTCTTGCCAAATGTTTAATAACTACCTGAATTCGGTCAGTAAATAGCCGAGAGGTTCTTCAGACATCAGTATGGGACATAAAATCAAGCTACTTTCCAGTAGTTTAATCCTACAGTTAAAGGCGTGCATCCATGCAGGAATTCACCGGAGCTCAGGATTAAACCAGGGACCCTGGAGCCATGAGGAGGCAACAGTACCTGCTGCGCCACTGTATCAAAGACTTTCATTAGAAAAGCCAGTATTCGGGTTTCTCTTCTGTACACAACCCCAGGGAAAACCAAAAGCATCTTGCATCATGTATTTTCTGCAAATTTACACTCCTTTTGTTACTCAGAAGTGCCATCCCATCGCTCTACTCTTTCATGTCTTGACAAGTGATTTGGGTAATATTTGCTAAATATCATCACTGAATGTTCAAACTGGACAACTCATGATTTCACCAGCATGTGCTCAAGAATAATAATAACAATGCGTAACGCAGAGGTTATTGCTTTCCACTTATACCAAGATGACAACCCTCTTGAAAATGAGCAAACGCAATCAATTAAGCCTAGGCACCTGGTCCAAGATATCATTTTTTTACTAAATTATTCACTACGATTTGATGAGTTCGATGCTGTGGAATTTTCTATAAAAAAAAAATATTAAAAATGGGTTGCGAAATATTTTGTGCAAAATGAGGCGAAAAATACTCAAATTACAAGGAGGAGGTATGAAACAAGTTCTCCACAAGTTACATTCATTTTCAGAGGAAAAATGAAAGAAAAAAAAAAAACAGTAAAAACCCTCATCAGACACTGCAATGAAAAGTTAAAAAAACAGCCATCTCAGTCATGCTGATACATAAAAATAATGTATTAATGTCCATAGAAAAAAAAAAAAACATTGGGGTAACACTGAATGAAATGCAGGGTCTACCCTTCAAAGAGAGGTAGAATTGTACATGATTCCTAAAACAGTGGACTGAATTCAAAAGCAAGATTGAATTGGCTAGAGAAAACACTGAATATGACGCATGTGCAGCGATCAGGCTAGTCCATGTGCTGGTGCTACAGTTACCAGACATTTCTTAAAGAGACCAGGCATTATCTTCACAGAAAAAGCAATCAAAAAGCACATAGAGTATTTTACATTTTTTTTTACCTATACTTGGCATATAAAACAAACTAACAATTGAATAAAAACATTAAAACTCCCCAAAGAACATACGAAGTGAAAGCAGTCATAAACCAAATGCCTTGATTCATTTGTCATAATATCAGCGAATAATACACAAGAGGCAGTAAAGACAGTTTTGTGATTTACATTATTATGACACCCACCCCACCCCACCCCACCCCCATCGTTATGCTACGCATCTTACAGATGACTGGATGTGTTTGCTTTTTACCTTTTCTTTTTTTTTTTTAACCAGTCTAAAACCATTTATAAAACAAAGCATAAGAGAAGCCGTTTAAAAATAAAACTTCAAACCTATAGTAAAAATCAATAAAAAGTCAGCATATCTATCAAACAAGCCTTCCAACTAAAAGGAATGCATGTTGAACTCAAGAGCAAAAGGAACGTTTTACAAACCTGACAGGAAAATACATATGTACAAATGTTATATATACATATACACACAACTGAATATGTATATATTTATATGTTTATGAAACCATTTTGAACTGGCCATTCCGGGTGAAAGGTCGATGGCTAGTGAGGGCAGAGTGTCCCCTTGAGCACCAAAAGGAGTGACATCAGTCCTCTTCTCCACAGCACTTTACATGAAGTCCAATTTAGGCAGAAAGGGAACAGCAACTCGCTTTCAGTCTCCTCCATTGCCAAGCCTAACAAATATCTGTAGAGTAGCTAGGCAGTCAAAGCTGAGGAATTTTTGTTCTTTCCTTCAATTACAATTATACTTGTGTGTTTATATAAAAAAAAAAAAAGGTATGCATACCTGAAAGTCAATCCTTTAAAACTGTCGATAACCCACCCCCATTTTCCACATAAAACATAGTCGGCAAAAGTAAAACAGTAGCTGAAATCCTCATCAGACTTCAGAGTTGTGTATATTTCCGTCCCCCACCCCATTTTGAAAAATCCAATTTACTAAAACAGTCAGGTTGATCTGCAAGCATCCGACGCCTCAGTCGGGGGGCAAGAGGTCATGCAATCGAAACTTCTCTCTTATGTGTGGCCGAACGTCTTCGTTCTGCATAAAAACATAGACAAAAACGATATGAGCCGCTGAGAAGTGATGAGCAGCACGTCAGAAATAAATGAGTGCCCCTGCATCTAAATAGCGAATTACAAAACAGAAAAGTCCATCCTCTTAAGAATGTGCATACACATACCAATTCCACCAGCTTCTCCAAGAATGGGACCAGCTTCAGGAGCTCATTGTCATTCTTGTCCACAAACCAGCTCTCAATAGGGATGCCATTGGACAGCTGCAAAGAAGAAACAATCTGTGTGACAGATTCTCCCACACACAAAGAAAAGCAAGTGAACGAGTAAGCTGACTAACCTGGTACGCAAAAGCTTGAGGCGAGTTGTCAATTATTATAGTTTTGGACAGATCTCTCCCAAGTATGTTAAGGTCCTTGATGTAGTTCCCTTGGACGCACACGCAATGCTCACGAAACAATCTGTGCCTGATCATAAACAGAATAAGAGATTATTACATAAACATACTAGCAAAGACAAAAAAAAAAGCAAATTAGCAACAAGAAGAAGGTTTTATGGTAAAAGTTTGCAAGTGCCTTATAATAAACAGTACATACGGAAGACAAGGTAACACTTGCACAAAAGCAACTGACCTAACTAGCTGCTTTTTCGGATCCAGAATGTTCAACAGCTTGTCAGCGTACACTTTCTTGGAAGCAGTAAAAAGAATAATCTGTGAAAGACATCATTCATCAGTTATCATTTGTCAATCAATAAATTTGAAAGGAATACATCAGAAAGAGAGTATTCCTCTGCGTTCATACACCCCTTAACCACCCGTGTTAATGCGGAGGAGTGCAAAACGATGCACTCCCTTTCTGGCGCACACACTTTTTGTCAGGATCCTCCCACTGATACACTGATCGATACATTATCAGGCATCACAGAAAACAAACAAACAATAATATTAATAATAAAAACAACAACGACAACAACAATAATATTAATAATAGGTGAGAGTGGAAGAAAATATATGTATAAAATATTTCATTTTCTGTCATCAGTGTCATTCAGTAATTGTAGGTATCCCTTAGGCTTTATAAATAGCTTCTGTGCCTTGAATTATTTAAAAAATATCTCAGAGTATGGATTTCCAGAAGCAATATCGCAATAGTGCAGAACGAGAGAGAGAGAGAGAGAGAGAGAGAGAGACAGACACACAGACAGACACAGAGAGACAGACAGACAGACAGACACACAGACAGACAGACAGAGAGCGAGACAGACACATAGACAGACAGACAGACAGACAGACAGACAGACAGAGAGCGAGACAGACAGACAGACAGACAGAGAGCGAGACAGACAGACAGACAGACAGAGAGCGAGACAGACAGACAGACAGAGAGCGAGACAGACAGACAGACAGAGAGCGAGACAGACAGACAGACAGAGAGAGAGAGAGAGAGAGAGAGAGAGAGAGAGAGAGAGAGAGAGAGAGAGAGAGAGAGACAGACAGACAGACAGACAGACAGACAGACAGACAGACAGACAGACAGACAGAGAGAGACGCAGCCATAATGCAGGTACAGACAGGAACTACTGTGCTGCTGTTACAGGTGTTTTATATAAACTCTCACTGGTTTCTCCAAAGTGTTATGCCCTAGCTTTAATTTGTTTTAGATTATTTGGAAAACAGAGGAACATTAAAAACATTTGACCCAGAAATATTAAGTAATTGCTTCATTGTCCTAGTTTCCCACAATTCATTATAATAATTCAGATTATACTTAATTCACAATTAAGTATAATGTAGCAATGTAAATTATTAATTAGACAATTTGTACCCATTTTTTTTTTAAGTGTTCGGTTTCAAGTTTCAGGTTACAAAACCTGAAGCTTCTTTGCAGAGAAATTTTGCAGATAATACGGATGTGGGGAATCTTACCTCATAAATTTGGGACATGCGTTCCAGGAACTCTCTGAAAAAGGGTCGCAACCGTACATATACCTTAAACAGAAACCAAAAAACATCTGCGTATTAACAGGTCGGCTTATTAACAGGCTATTAACAGTGTATTAACAGGTCAGTATATGTTAAAACAGTTCTCCCCTTATAAACTCTACTTCTCATCAGAATTAAACATCTGTAGCTAGCAGCAACACTTCCAAACCTTATATTTATACGTTTTAACGTCAAAATTATAATGCTCAAAAGAAGAACAATGTCAATGGCAGTCAATTAATCATCACACCAAAAATCTGGAAATGACAGCACATTAAAATGCTCAACTTTCCATAGCTTCAGATTTGCATTCAGATTTTCAGCTTTGCATCTTTAAAGAGAAGAGTCTACTATCAAAACAAAGAATGATACAGTGCCCCGTTGTCAAAATGATCAGTTATGCTATAGTTATTAATCTTTTGCATTGAGGAGAATAGTGTAGGAGCACAATCATTTCAAAGGCTCAGACCTGGATAATGTGTTCATCTCCGTGATTTCATTTACTGAGGAATGATAGGACGATGGAAATGGGACAACTGGTGCGTATATTTAGTTTTATCACTAGAGGAAATATGAGCACAATGTAAATCTACTTCTTTATAAGTAATGTAAATAAATCCTTAAGCAAAAGACACTAAATATGTTTTAATACCCCAAAAAACCTTTCTGCACTGCCCGGCTTTTTGTTTACAATGAAAGCTTCAGAAACATCACTTTAACCCCATAAAGGACGACTCGTCTCTTTGTGTTCTCCAAGTTTGGATTCTTCAGCCATGTTCGACCCACCACCCCCACCCCAGTTATACTGCAAACTGTATTAAAAACTAACGAGGGGCAAAAAATGTAAACAAGTAAACAACAGTAAAGCACTGCGAAACAGATGCCACCCAATATCGGCTATTGCCGTCATTTTCACTGGATAGCAGAAGTTTCACCTGTAACAATTCCTGCAGCTTTAGCTACAGTAATAAGGTTCAATAAGTATTCAATTGAAACTTATAATAAATGAAAGTGTATTTGCAGTCTTTGGGGTTATACTAGGATTGCTACACTTAACTTGTGACACTATTACAACACAGGTCTATCGCCTAGACATGTGAAACAAAAAAGTGTGTAAAGCACAGAAGCTTATGTCCCAAGTATTTTTGAATAATTTCTGAAAGGACACGCAAACGCAGAAACCACAAAATCCTGAAAAAAGTGAAATGGAACAGAGTTCACAGGGCCCTAGGATTCCTGGCATTAAATCCCAATTAACCATGTGGAAAGGTTAACCGAAGTTGGAAACTTGCAAGGATGTAAGAAACTTTAAGTGTGGCGAGTTCAATAACTACAAGTAATGTACACAGAACACAATTTTACCTGGTAAATGACGTCTTGGAAAAGCACAGGAAATGTCAGTGCTGCATCCTCCAGCTCATTCAGGCTGCAGTGGACCAGTGTCTCGTCCTAAAATATAAAAGTACTGCATAAACAAATAACCCCAAATTATCAATCCAAACTCAACCATTCCCTGCTGAATTTATATGTTGATATGTACATTTCCTACATTTGCAGTGCAATTTTACTGTATAAAACATGGCACAGCAGCAGACGTGAAAGTAAGCAAAAGTAAATAGCCAAAGAGTTGTGTGTTTTTTTCTCCATCATATACCAGATGCTATTTGGTTACAACCAAATCAAGCATCAGTTTTCTAATGTATAAATAAAAGATTTAAAATGAAGACTGCACTTCTGAGTACAGCAGTTTATACACAGGAAGTAGTTCTTCTGCCCCTCTATCAGTAACCCAATGCATTTAGCATATACATAAACTCACCAGATCCAGGACGAGAGAGAACTCTGGAGTACTCCTGGTCTTCAGTGGAAGTGCTGGCTTACGGGTAAGCTGCTCCTCAGTCAGTGGAGGAACGTGTTTAATGAAGAAATAGCTGTGGGGACACATAAACTAGACACATGAGCACAGTGGGCTTTATAGAGACGATTAAGATTGATCAATGATTGATTGATTGTTTTCCCCACTTACGGATCAAAGACCTCCCAGTCTTCTTCATATGTCCCCTCTGCAGGGGGCGAGGTTGGAGCATCAGGGTAATTGTTGTTGGATCCAACAACTATCAGAAAACATATAAAACAACACTGGTGTGTTTACATATAATATATTATATACACCAGGGCTACAATTACTGATTATTCTATTCATTTGTCGATTACTCCTCTGAAGGTTAAGCCTCCCTCACTGCTTTCCCGACATTTAAACTGAAGCATTATATTTTAAAGTCTGGGGAATTTTTCTCATTTCAACCAAAATTAGATCAAGAACGCTAACATGACCTGAGACACAGTTCTCATGGAAATAAGTTGTAACCGATTATTATTATTATTTCCCTCAGGTTTCATCTGAAGAAGGCATCTTCTGAATGATGCAACTTCTTCTTGTACGTAGGTCCCGTGTGCCATTTCCCACATCCATTCTTCCTGCTTACTGTCTTCCAGGAAAGCCGCCATATTCGTTTCATCAATGCTACAGGTGGGTTGATAACAGGAACTAGCAAGTTTCTTTTGGCCATATCCCTGGTCGCTTCCTCTTCAGAGGTATACGTCAGAGACTTGCAGGGAAGAGACACCTGAAGGGAATTCGGTTAGCTTTCAAAAGGGCCTTTATCTCTGTTTATTTTCTCTCTCTCTTAAAGTGATGATCGATGTTGATTCTTTTTTTCTTGCCTTCAGAATGTCTTTTGCGTTGTAGCTCATAAATTTAGCGACTCTTGAGCTGGGTCTCCCAGTGTCTGACTAAAGCTCGGTGTCCTTGTTCTATCTGAAGGTCAATAAAAGAGTCAAGTTCAAGTTGGGATTTCAGCAGCTCCCGTAGAAATGCCGATATTATAGTAGTGTTCTGATATTCTGGTGCCTGGACCAGTTCACTTGGACATTCAACCTGTTACTGAGTCACTCCTGTAGCTGCACCATCAGCCATACAATACAATACAGCCTCCACGTCCTGAATCTGTGCGTCTAGCCCTTCAATACGTTCCTCTGTTCCTCATAGTGACTTTAGTTACTTCAGCCTTTATGTCGTTTAATTGTCTTGTCTGAACCTGCGTCTTCAGTACTAGCCCTAGTTTCAGGTATGCTAGCATTACTATTTTCGTTTCCTGCTTCACAATAACCTGGTCAATTTATGCCTTTCTTTTGTTTTCCTCTTTGTTATTCAATTCAAAACGTAACCAATAAGCGACCATTTCATACCTCAGAGCTATATTTCAAATCTTGTCGGGAGAGTGAATCGTTTTGTTGGCCTGCTCAACTGGAAGTCTACAGAACTCGACTAGGCTTAATTAAATAACCGCTCACTAATGTAAACTGACACACAAGACTGTGTATGCTAAGAATACACAATCGTTTAACAAAGCTACTGCGTTGGGAAAATAGTTTAACTTCTTCCAAGCTAATTGATTCAAACAGCTTCAGTACTTGCTGCTCAAAACTGCACGACACAGTCAGAGTTTTGAAGTGAGAAATTTTAGTCAAATTATTCTTCACCTGTCAAAGGTGGCATGTCAGCCTCAGTGACGATCTCTCCCTCCTCCTCAGCTGCATCTGTGGGCAGCAGAGGTCTTGGGTTTAGTGCTGGGTCATATGTGATGTCTCTGCTACTGTCAGTGGTAGTGCTAGTCGGAGTCTCCTCCAGCTGTTCCATGTCCAGCTGCTTTACAATCTCCTCTGCCTCGACTGCCTGCCCCGGGGAGTCTGAGCCTGATGTAGCTAAAGGAAAACAGAAGAATTATTTAAAAGCTGCGGAATTATAAAAAAGAGGCTAAATAAATAAAAACAAAACAAGCACTTATATAGTGAAGCTAATACCAAAAGAGCTTCAAAGCCAAATGATGGATTCTGCAGAGTTTTGAGTTGCTGCGTAAGAAGCTACAACCGGAGAGCAATGGAACAGCAGATGCATTTGGGGAAAGGAATTATGATGTAGGCTTGATACATTAAAATTCATATTTGAAGCAGATGAATAAACACCATTATTTGCGAAGTTGGCTCCAAATCGTATCAGGCACAAGTACAAATGTGTGAATTCACTTTTCTTCAACCTCATCAAATCCATTCTGCAGTTATATCAAACAAAACAAATGCTTTTAGAAACATCTCTGCTTTTAAAAACTTATATTTCTATTTATTACAGCAGGAATGTGAATCTTTAGAGCTCTACCGCTAGCCAACTATGAACAATTAAAAACAAATTGGCAAATTTGATCAAAATACTGCACAGTGCCAGGCAGGCATTACAAAGCAGCACTAAAACTCTTACTACACATACAAAATGGTTTTACCTGCATTTAAACAGAAACAGGTGAGCCCAATTCAAACATATCGTGTTTACTCATGATTACACATGAATACAGGAGGCTTAATAGTCACTGCAAGACCAACAATTTTTCTGCAGCTGCTGATCACTCTTCAGATCACTCGCTGCCTTCAAGTGCATGTCGTAAGATCCTAGACTTCCAAATTCGGAAATCATAATTACAATTTGCCATGCATTCAAATCCGTGGCCGGAAATCTAGCACAAATAAGGAAGCAGCTTTAGGGAAAAAAAAAAACTTGTTTTCATGGCTCACGTTTTTCTCAAAACAGAACGAGCTATAATTGCAGAAAATCAGCTGAGCTAACCTAATCATCCCCAGCAATAAGTAAGGGAAATTACAGTGACTACCTAGATAGCCAGTGAGCCATGCTGAGGAAAATTACATTCAAGAACATAACAGAGGTTCAGAAATCACATTCAGCTCAATCAAACTTTCCCATTATGAAAAACTTTGTTGAAGCATTGTCCTAACATAAAACAAAACAGTATTCAATACATTAATTCTTAGAATCTATTGATACCTTGCATGTTTGTCAGAGACAGCCCCATCTCTACGTCATGACTCTGGCATAGTAGAAAAAATTTCCCACTAGTAATTACAACCATTCATGTGCTCAGAATTCAGAATTACCTGAAGGCCACAACTATTCTGAAAAGGAGTCAAAGATTTACTGATTTAAAAAAAAAAGGAGGTAAAATAAAAGCAATTACCATTTTTGTTGGCTGGTGAGAAGAAGTTGAAAACCGGAGAGAAGATGGTTCCTAGCAGGGTGGTGCGAGGTGGACTGCTGGGGGCTTCAGTCTGCACCTCCAACTTCCCATTGGGCTTCACCAGTTTACTCTGACATGCCATGGTGTCTGAAGAATAGAGTTTTAACACCTCATATTCTAGTGTAAGAGCTATCAATACAGAGCCAGCAAAATTAATTCAGTGGACTGAAAATAGGAAAAATAATAAACTAAAAAAAAAAAAAAAAAAACACACACACACTTGCGCATAAACACACAAACACACACCCTGAGCCGATAAACATTAACGTTATAAAGATAAACGCTATAAAGAAAACAGGCCTGTTGCTTCAGCTCAGGGGAGACAGTGGGGAGACAGTGGGGAGACAGTGGGGAGACAGTGGGGAGACAGTGGGGAGACAGTGGGGAGACAGTGGGGAGACAGAGGGGAGACAGAGGGGAGACAGAGGGGAGACAGAGGGGAGACAGAGGGGAGACAGAGCCATTAGGTCAGAAAAAAGGAAAGTTTTCACAGACCTACAGTCTGATTAAACACAACATGTTTAAAGAAAATAGGGTACACAAGTTTTGTAAATATTACATAGTTCCGGGAATATTTGTTTCATATGTAAACAAGCATCTGGAGGCCATCATAAAAACAGCAAAGTGAAGAGAATAGCAAGAAAATTTGGTGTGCTCTTTGTTTGAGATAAATATGGTATAGTACTCATTACTCTAACTCACCTCCATTGGCAGGACCTTTTCTGCGAGTTCTAGGGTTAGCTCTGCTGGACAGGTTCCCGGTGGGTGGGGTGGATGTGATCAAGTTACTGTCCGAGTCACAATCCACACGGCTCCTCTTAGCAGGGGTACACTGCTCCACCTAACGGGAACAGAGTGCAGAGATTTTAAATCATTAAATATCCTAATATCCTAAAGGGAAAAAAGCGTACAGCTTCTGTCATTCCAGTGACCCGTATATACAGAATGGTAATGATTCGACTCTAAAGCACCTTGACAGCATTGCCCCTAATGAATCTCTTGATGGTGGAGAAGATGCCAGTGTCGCTCTTCTGCATGGCGGCTCCTCCGGAGGACCTGGTGTGCTCCACGTCCGAGTGCTTCCTCTTGGCCTTGGTGGTGCGGGCAGGTGGGGTGGTGCTCGGCTGCTGAGATGCTTTGCGCACTCTCAGCCTCATTGTCCCAAAAGTCACATGTAAGACTGCGAGACAGGAAAATCATCACACTCAAAACACCACATATTTACAAATATTCTATTTTATTAAAGACTGATAGACTTCATGCCAAAAAAATGTTAACTGGTGGCAAAGATTTATCTTAGAATGAAATTACTTTTTTTAAGCTGAAACTTTGTCATATTGGTCAGTTTTCACTTTGGTTTAAGGTTCAATTTGTTTTCTACATTACCCACAATTCTGTATGAACACATGCTCAAACTGTTACCTCTTCAAAGCTTCAATTTTCATGCTAATGCACCTCGGAAGTTTTTGTTTGAGAAAAACTAGCCAGCTAACTGTGAGGTATACACTGATGTACCAGAAAAACTGGTACCGGAGCCTATGCAAAATATACACCAATGCCACCTATGCACGTCACCGGGTGCATCCTCCAGTGCGTATATAAAGCCACAGACATCTCCGGAAGCTTCTAGAGCCGTTTCTGCCGTGAGAATGGCAAGTTATCACGATTTTCCTCACGGTTTAATAGTTGGACCTTGTGAGATGGGTCATAACATTTCAGAGGTAGAAGCAAAATTTGGATTTTCATGTATGAGCATTTCAAGGGTGTACCTTGAGTACGAGAAATCCGGCAAATCCTCGATTTTATGACAGCGGTGTGGCCGTGAAAGGCTGGCGAACGTGACCAGCGTCGGCTGGCAAGAATCGTTTCACGAGACAGGAATTCAAGACTGCCTCAAGTAAGATCGGAATTCAGCGCTGGGGCGTCGATGAAGATCAGCATGAGGACTGTGCAGCGTTCCCTCCAGGGCTGGGGTTACTCGGGTTTAGGGATTTTGGGAAGACGTTTAGTCGGACGCATAATCCAGTTCATAGGTCTGACCGAAGTGAGTGTGAGCTCAGCTTGTCATGCAGTCACAGGTCATTTTGTAACTTGGAGTCCATCATTTGGTGTCTCCAGGAATTTCTTATTGGACACTGAAGAGTGCTGAACATGGTGAGTGAGGAAAAAACGTCCCAAACCTGACGTTTACTGCTCAGGTTTAACATGCTTCAATTTTCAAACACCACTGTGTACACACACACACACACACACATATATATTTAAAAACGTATCTGCACTAGCAATCTCCACCGTGTGACGTCAGCGCGGCAAACAACCGCTAACTTGTCCTAGGAATCAGGAAAAGACAAAACGAGCTCCACATGGAGAGCAGCACCGCGAAGCAGGTGGAGAGTCTCCCCGGATCAGCCCGGACACCGCGCCCGCGGTGGAGTTTCCTTTAATTCCCGCGTGCAGTGAAGTAAGAGCAGAAGAGCGGCATTACAGGCGCCTGGCGGTGGAAGAGCGGACAGAGTGGGCGGGGTGAAAACATGTCTCCGCGCTTAGCACCTAGCTGCTCGCCTGTATGACGCTAAAGCTAATTATGTTTTTTAGGCAACTACGGCTAGCTTGGGTTATTTTAACACTACACACCAAACGGCAAGCCTCTGTTACCGTGCACAATAACAAAACTCCTCTGGGTATTTTTTTTTTTTTTTGGCGCTAGCAACACCGCTATAGCTAGCGACTTCATGAATATGATTTGTGAGCTAGTTAGCCGTTAGCTCGCCGCGTAATTAGCCTGGCTTAGCCATATTAACATTTCAAAAACAACGGTCGGTTTATCACGTGGTTCCTGGTCGCGGGGAAAGTGTTTTTCTAAATACGCGCCGAAGCGTTACTTAGACTCGCACGGTGAAAACGAAGGCAGGCGGATTTGCTCCGAGGTGCATGTTTGAAGCAGCGACGCTAGTGATGCTAATGGGCTAGCGATTAGTCGGCTGTTCAAATTCCAGCTGTGTCGCGACATTGCTGGCTGCAGCGGCGCTCGCGCAGCGCAGAGCTTTGTCATGTTCACGCTCGCGCCGGGGCAGCGAACAGCGCTCGCGGACATGGCCGGGATTTGGCTAGCGGGTTTATTTGTCGGAAAAACACGGCGGCTTCACGTCACGCCGCGGCTGCCGAGCTGTCTGCTGCTACACACCAACATTGCAAAGGCGTGAAGACGCGAGATTTGAAAGCACACTGCAGCCGTGGCGCACGGTTACGCTTTTCTGCACGACAGCGCCAGCGCTGCCAGAACTCCCCACCATTTAACGCCTTACTTACATGCCAAGAGTTACACCAGTACAATCCTGCAGTGGCTGTGGATGGAGCCACGACGGCGGAGCCCGCTAGAAAAGTCTCTGTCCTTCACGCGTCTGTCCAGTATGAGTCACGGAACGACACATACCTCTCCCACTGCTTCTTGGGACGCCATTTCCCGCCTCCTCACCGAGACACTCTTGAAAGAACCCGGATGATAATGAACGCAACTGCACCGTCTTGCGCATGAGCAAAACTTCACTTCGGCGCAGCTCACAGAAACGCGCGCGCACACACACACGCACACGCACACACACACACACACACACACACACACACACACACACAAGTCATGTTTAGACTGTGGTACGTTATTATTATTATATTAAAATAAAAAAAAATATATATATAATAAATAAATTAAAAATATAATAATAAATATTAATAATAATTATTATTATTATATAAAAACTATTTTATATAATATTAATATAAAATATACAAATATATAAAAACACAATAGTATTTTATTATTATTATTAATAATAAAAATAAGCTTTATTTATATAGCACCTTTCATACACGAATGCAGCCCAAAGTGTTTTACAGAGTGCTTTAAAAAAAGAAAGAAAAAAAAAAAACACGGGGAATTCATACTGAAAAATAAAATAATGCATTTAGTGACACTATAAAATTTCAATTAAGCCATAAAAATAAACCCATTTAATCCCGAATTAACATTAATATAATATGCTAAATGATAAAAGCAAAAGTAAAATACAATGATATTAGCCATAAAAATAAAATAAGAGAAATCATCAAAAGAGTTTATAATAATCCTGTATAAAACCAAAAGTAAAAT
>JAOUQY010000011.1:12321849-12332813 GCA_028566355.1 Doras micropoeus
CGCAGGAGGCGGAGAAACTTTCGCCCAGCTTCAGTAGAGCGGACCGGAGGAGAAGTACAGAAGGAGGACTGGACGCTGCAGAGGCTTAACGCGGTGCTTGGAAAAGCTTCAAGCATTCAACAGGAACCATGATATTACATCTCGCAGCCCTTTTCTGTAAGTCTTCTTCACTTTACACTGAACACATCGTGATGACTCGTTTCTGGCTTTCAGAGATTCTTCAGGAAGTTTTCATACATTTAGTCACGTGAGCACGTGCATGTTTCCAGATGTTCGGCTGTTGCTAATAGTACCAATGTTCTGTAGGCGACTTTATACTCCGGCTGAATCCTTTAACCATTTACAGCTCGGAAGGTTTGTCCTTATTGTCTCCTTAACCCGTTTAATCTCGGGTTTTCCCCCAGCTATATAAGTGCAGAGATATTTTACTGCTTCTGCGTGTTGGCAGAAGTTTTTTCTATGATTTAAATATAAGAGTTACATTAAATGAATGTATTAATTTAATGTAGTTTATTTTAAAACCGTTTTGGAAAGGTTTGTGAAATGATACTTTTATTCTTGTTACATTTGGATATGTGGAAAAGACTAAGTGTGCATGGGCTGTTTAATGAGTCACTTAAAAAAATGTTTTTAGACTAGTGTACACTAGCATACTGTATACTTGAGTTTACTGTGGAAAAAGTAAAAGAAAGAAAAGAAAAAAACTCCTACCATATTATGTTTTCACTGAGTCATGTATTCCTTAGGTTTTTTTTGTAGCATGGTTTAAATTATGGAGTCATAATTGTAGACAAACAGAATTAAACTTTAGGGACCGTATTTGCTCGTACACATAATTGTACATTGTGCATAAATCTGTCTGTCCAGTGACCTTTTGGACAGTGTGTACACTATAACATTTTTCTTTCATTCTTACATGATCACACATCTTATGCTGAAACAACATTTTTTGTTTTAAACAATAGAAGTAGAAATCATGAAAGACATCTTCACTCATGTAACCCGAGTGGACTTTCTCGACACAGGTTTAGGGGTGCGGTCGTTGGCCGAGCTTCCTGAGCTTGGGGATGTGTGCACGGAGGGAAGCTGTTACCCCGCCACTGGAGATTTGCTTATTGGCAGAGCTCATCAGCTCTCAGCCACTTCCACATGTGGCCAGGAGAAAGCTGAACCTTTCTGCATTGTCAGTCACCTTCAGGTAAAATGAGTGTTTGCCCTTATGAGCCTGAAATGAGTTTGCATATAATAAAGAATTCTAGACACGCCAGCTATGCTTTTTCTGAGAGAGATAACGTCTGATTGCGGATTAAAAGTTAATGATAAGAGAAAGGTCTGTAATATGCAGGTCATTCAAATAATGCAAATAATATATATATTTACATATTAGATAATGTTATAACAACACAGGAAAACCTTTATACTTGTTCATTGTTTTGTATACCTTTAAATTTGGTCTTGCTCTTCAGAGAGTTGTTCAGGACTTGAGACTATCACAGAGCAGCTTTGATCAAAGAAAGTGCTTTACATACAGGGCTTTAATCATTATACTAGTCATTCATTACCAGTGGGTGCTTTCAGGATATACCCTTCCTTACATGAGAGTCTGCATTTTATACAATCTGACTCCACTTTAGATTTTGGTATGTCTCCATGTCCACAACCTCAAACAAAATAAAGCAAATCACATTATTAAAACTCATCATAAAAGCCTGTTTAAATAGTCTTGGAAGTGAAGCAGGCTTAATTCATGCTGAACACATTCAGCTATTTTGCTGCTCTTATCTCTGTAGCCATATCAGTACTGTGGTATTTGGTTGTAGTAGCAGTCTCTGAGTGAGTAAGGTTCCAGTCACAGATGTGTGTGCATATCTTTGAATATCAGTTGAATATATGAGGCCGTTGTGGCTGTTGTCTCCAGATCAGTGAGATTAAGACGTAAGCCATTCATTTTCAGACTCTGAGATAGCGGAGTTTAGTTTAATTATAGACATTCCACGATAAAGCGATGAATAGGGCCTTAGAGTTGTCTCTCTCATCAGGTTTGTTAAATGTTGTGTGTGCATGAAAACCATTGACATTTTTGATCCTTTCCCCCTCACCAAATGTAGGAAGAGAAGAAATGCTTTGTGTGCGATTCTAGGGAGTTGTTCAATGAGGCCATACATACGACCAGCCACAGAATTGAAAATGTGGTGACCACATTTGCTCCTAACCGACTTAAGACTTGGTGGCAGTCAGAAAATGGTAAGTTTTAAGACGACTTGACTAGAACTGCTTTTCCTTCTACCATTTTTCCATTTGTTTTGCTTCTAATAAACAGTTCTCATTAAGCGGTTCAGGATTTTTAACTTTCTTGCTTCTAAGTACGCAGGAAAGGCCTTTCGTTCTCGTGGGAAAAAAATAACACTGCAAAAGAGGGCTTGTTAAAGGGAACACCTTTCAGGATAGCCCCCTGTAATCATACCATTGGTGGGAGTTACAACTTCAAAGCAGGCACCTAATAGCTGACTAGTTAAAATGATGACCTCCATTTTAACTCTGGAATGACGACTTTTTCCCATAGGAATTATGACCCGCAGAGCCCTGGAAATCAGTTGATTGTCATTGTTTATAAGTAATAAAATACAAATATACCAGTAATTACATTTATTTAAATGAGCTGTATTGTGGGGTTGCATTTCCTGTATGCTCTGGGACATTTCCCCTGGGGATACTTCATTACCAAAATGGTTACAGAGGGGGGAATGCCTGATTCATGGGAAAGACAGAATGTGAAATGAAGAGAAAAAAAGAAGTAAGGGACACAACTGGAACAAGAGAGGCCTGTGAATATGGGGTGAGTTGTTCCAAGAGAGGAAAGCTTAAGGTGGGGTAATGTAGGGGAGAGAGGAAGCAGTTATTCACCACAGCTGGACACATGGGCCTGGAATCTGAGAAAGACTCATACAGCTTAATGATACATTCTCTATCCTTCCTTGGTCCATGTGGCATACTTCCAATAAAACAGATGTTCACAGTTGTAACTGTACAACTGTACTGTGACTGTATATGGACTTTTTCCATAATGTAAAACCGTAGACATTACCATGACATGGTTCAATGCTTCCTTGCACTTTATCCAAAGTTGTGCTTTGTAATGCAATGCAAAACTAATTTTATACTATTTGTTCATGTATTTTTTTTTCCCTTGTCGTTTGTCTTTTGTTTAGATTTAATGTGAAACATTACCAATTTGTAAGCTGTTTCTTTCTTATTTAATATGACAATCTCTGTTCTCAGGCATGGAGAATGTGACCATCCAGCTGAATCTGGAAGCGGAGTTCCACTTCACCCATCTCATCATGACCTTCAAGGTAATTGTGATTATAGGCTGAGGGACATGGTCTGGTGATGACAGGTATGTGTGTGTGTACATGTGTCTGTGTGCATTGAGGATTCACATAATCATGGCTTGTGGGGGAAGTGATGGTGGATCAGTGTGAGAGCAGTAGGAGGTCTGGAGAAGCTCCAGCTGTGCTTGGAATGTTGCTGGATAAGCTTCCTCTTCAGCACTTCAGTCTTTATGTATAAAATGGATTAAACCATGTCCTTAGTCCAGTATATTGCATAAAAATGAGATTAATTCCCTATGTGCAATTTTAGCTTTTGTTTTTTTTTTATATTAAATTTGGTGAGCTGCAGAGGAATCAACTATAGAAGAATGAAAGTGTTGTACACATACTTCGTCCATTTCAAAGCTTACTGATATGGTGCATTTCCACTAAAGTTGCACGTTTACATTTTAGTGATGCTTTTATTGGAAATACAAGCTGAGAGAGAACCCGACTGAGCCGTTGAGGGTTAAGGACCCAGCCATGGCAGCTTGGGGTTGCTGGGATTTGAACATTAAAAATCTTTAGATCAGTATCCATTGAGCCATTACTTCCCCCAGAACCTTTGAAGAGCAACCACTTGTAGGAACTCACCTGAACCAGGAGTTCCTTCACGAGTTCCTGGTTTGAATTCACCATTTACAAAAGAACCCACAAGATAACAAGTGGCATGCCACTGGAAGTGTAAAGCAATCTCAAACTTAAAGTTGCCTACTCTGTAGCAGGAACTAAAAATCTTTGGTCCTTTGGAGGACACGAAAAAGTTTCTTAAACGGCCCAAAATAAAGTTCCTGAAATTCCTACCAAGATCCTTGTTTCTTAAAGAAGTTGCTGCAGAAATAAAGTGCCTGGAGTTGCTCAAGTTTCCTTTCATCATATTATTAGCGTTAGGGATTCTTAAAGTGATTTTATTCCTTCTGGCTGTTGCTGTTTTTCTTGACATAAGGAATACAAGAAATCCAAATAAAAGTTTTACAACATTCTTAAGAAGCTACTGATCCTGGCAACACTAAACAAAGAACCTGACAGAGGTTTATTACTTGTCTGTTAAAATTTTAATGGAGATGCATTGTTTCAAATGTCATGGGAATTTGCTGTTACATATACAAGTAGTATCTTATATTTTAGTTCCAAGTGGGGCATTGCATTAATTATCTCCCAATTTACCATCCAAATATTCTGTTTAACATGTTAAAATGTTTTTACTTTTTACCCAGACCTTCCGTCCAGCTGCCATGGTGATCGAGCGCTCATCTGACTTTGGAAAGACGTGGCAGGTGTACCGTTACTTCGCCTATGACTGCGAATCCTCCTTTCCCTTGATCTCTCGGGGTCCCATGAAGAAGGTGGATGATGTCATTTGCGACTCTCGCTATTCTGATATTGAACCATCTACAGAGGGAGAGGTGAGCCTTACAGTTTTCTGCATTCTAACTGCATTAAAACTTACTGTAGTGCTAATTACTAATTTCTTGAATTAGTATTCATAAAATGTGTCTGGAACCTTTATTCATCCAGGTCATCTTTCGAGTACTGGACCCAGCTTTCAGGATCGAGGATCCTTACAGCCCAAGGATCCAAAGTAAGAGCTTCATTTACAACTTCTGCAGCAAGCTCAGCTTGTGAAGGCGTAATAATGACAAATGAATAAGAAACGGATACTTCCTTTGAGCATGTAGCAGCATCTCTTCTCTGATTTTAGATATGCTGAAGATTACTAACCTGAGAGTGAAGTTTACTAAGCTGCACACACTGGGGGACAATCTGCTGGACTCCCGTATTGAGATCAAGGAGAAGTACTACTATGCCATTTATGACATGGTGGTGAGGGGCAACTGCTTCTGCTATGGCCACGCTTCTGAGTGTGCTCCTGTTGATGGAGCTGGAGAGGTGGTGGATGGAATGGTAGGTAACCATTGCACAAAAGGGACTTGAACTGTTTCCTATGTTGGAAAGCCTGAATATTCCAACCCTGACTAATACAAAGCACTGAGACTAGAGTCTTCAGGATTCCAAAAACAATTAAAATACAAATCTGATCACAGTAAACAACAACTTCTGAGCAATCAGATGAGAAACGCCAACAGTGCTGTGATATAAGAAGGCTTATTATTTCAGGTGTAGTTGTGCTAAAGGTCAATAATGGAAAGTTCACTTTTTGTACAAAGAGGGCTTTTAGTCAGCAGGCTTTGATTATTTTATCTAGCATTTTCTCAACTGAAAGCGGAGAGAAATGCCTTCATGTCCGTTTTTTTTCACTGAAGAGAACCACTTTAACAAGTTTGTAGACAAAAATGTTAACCAGTTTCTTTTAAGAATCAAAATTTGCACTGTGACTAAATTTAATGCACATTTTTTTTCATTGTGGAAAGTCACACTTCAGGGAACTCATGCTTTACTTTTTTATTTGATTTACTGTGTTGTATGTGAGTGTGTGCTTACATGAAAGAAGCATCCTGTTTAGTCTCCTTTCCGCCCTGTTTACTTTGTGTCTGAAAGACGTTTCATCACTGTAGGCTTTTAACAAAGCCAGAAAGAAGTTGGCCCTGATTCATCAAGATTTTGTGATGGGATCTCACTTATCTCACACTTTAGTGTTGCCTGATCTGGTTTAGAAACGATACAGTACAGTAAGGGCTTGCACAAGCTGTGTATGTGTGTGTACGCGCATGACTGCTGCCAGAGCTGGCATTTGTTAATGGATTCCAGATGCATCAAGTATAAATATTTTCTGCTGCCATCTGGATGAGGGGATTTTACAGCTCATGGGATTTTACAGCATTGCACCGTTGCCGTAGCTCCTTTTGGTTGAACTTCCTTCTTTTTTTTTCCCTCTGATGTTAAAATGGCAATTAATCAAAGCAGTGGTGAAGAATCTGGTGCTTGTTTTAATTCTGTTTGCATGCTAGGGTATCTTTTTGTAAGAACCAAATGTGCTGAGTTCAGCTTGAATGGATTTTTCCATTTAATTGAATCCACGTACAGTTTTGTTATCCACATTTTTAGAGTCACTGTCATTGTCAGATCATTAACGTTTTAACGTTTCTCATGGTTACTTTTCCCGTAGGTCCATGGCCACTGTATGTGTAACCACAACACCATGGGGCTGAACTGTGAGCTCTGTCAGGACTTTTACCATGACCTGCCCTGGAGGCCTGCAGAGGGACGTAACACCAATGCTTGTAAAAGTAAGACACTTACAGGAAATATTACTCGAGTGTAATGCAGTCGGTATAGATATCTCAGCTCAAAACTATTTTCATGTATATTGATGATGTCAGTTCTATAACATTTAACAAGTCCAACATTTCTTATAGTTTGAAATAGATGATTGGATGTTAATATTATTTGACAGATTATTTTCATTTCACCATTATTAAAGAAAATTCCACTTATGTGACTGGATATTAAAAAGTTAAAGTTCCATCATCACCCACAGAGGAACATGACACAACGTTAACGTTACAGTGTTGTGTCATACAAGTATCCTAAAATAAATGCCTAATCTGCCATTTTCTTGTCAGGATGCAACTGCAATCACCACAGTAGCTCGTGCCACTTTGACATGGCTGTGTACCAGGCTACAGGGAACGTCAGCGGAGGAGTGTGTGATGACTGCCAGCACAACACTATGGGCCACCAATGCGAGCAGTGCAAGCCCTTCTTCTACCAGCATCCGGAGAGGGACATTCGTGACCCCAACATCTGCGAACGTGCGTTATTCTTCCTGTTATCACACTTTGCTCATCCTGTATTTTGTCTCTTCCTCTCTACTGTCATCTGTTTCTCAGTGTTTTTGTCTGGGCTAGTTTATTTTGAAGGGTACGTCTGGTTAGATCTTTGAACCTCTCTGTCTCTCTTTGTGGATGTGATGATGGGGGATGAGCATGGGAAGGGAAACACCTGGTCTTTGAAGTGGTGATAGTCAACACAGAGCTAAATACTCAAGCTGAAGTTTCACACTTCATTTTGTGTGATGTCTGAGGCTTATGCTAAACTCTCGGACCACACACATGGCCAAATGGTTCCAAACACACGAGTGATTCCTTATATTTAATCTTTTTTTTTTTTTTTACTGTTTGTTGTTGAACATCACCTCAGTGAGACCTCTGGATTTTTTTTTTGGATTAATAATGCATTGTTTATTGATTTTCCCTTATAACAGTAATGTTTTAATTGTCGATATACTGTATGTCTCTCTGTAGCCTGTGACTGTGATCCCATTGGTTCTCTGAGTGGAGGCATCTGTGACGCTCTGACAGATATCTCTCGTGGGCTGATCGCGGGACAGTGCCGTTGTAAGCCCAATGTTGAAGGGGAGCGTTGTGACCAGTGCAAACATGGCTATTATGACCTTAGCGATGATCCTCTGGGATGTAAAGGTACATTTCAGTTTATTGTTTCACAGCCAAGAGGATAATTTGCGTTTGAATATTAATCATCCAGAAAGCACTTCCACGATTCATATTGTCTGTTTTGCTTTGTCTAGCTTGCACCTGTAATCCTGTGGGGACAATCCCTGGTGGAAGTCCTTGTGACACAATTTCGGGGAACTGCTACTGTAAACGTTTAGTTATGGGCAGAGACTGTGACCAATGCTTGGTAGGTTGACCTTTGTTTTAATCGTACGTTTTCTGGATATTATTCTATTTGGTTGATTTCATTGTTGTAGACAATGTAAATACGATTTGTATAAGTTTCTATCTGAATTTCAGTAAACATTTAGACAGCCCTTCATTTGAATTGTTTATGGATCTAGCTAGCAGATTCAAAAGCAAGCACAGGCCACCCTACAGTGGAATGCTTAGTTTCACATCTTGGGAGGTCTATCATAAAGAGCTTGTTGTTCTGAGTGCGTTTTAACTCGCTGTTCCCTTCACAGCCTCAGCACTGGGGGCTCAGCAATGACATGGACGGCTGCAGGCCGTGTGATTGTGATGCTGGAGGTGCTCTCAATAATGAGTGAGTCTGACGTCTAACTTAGTGCAACTTCTAGTTGATTGGATATGAGGATTAACCTTCGAGATTTATGTTGGATCAGGTTCTGAACTCACATTCATTGATCCAAAACATATAATTACAGGATGCATGGTAACAAGATAGCTAATATGTCATTTAAAGGCATTTAAAGCAGGCAGTACGTAGTAAAAACACATAGCATGCCATAACAATGAAATACGACATGTAGTTCTTTTATTTACTGTGATGGGTGTTTCATATTCAGCACCAATTTAATGAAATACAATATGGTTCTCACTTATTTTTCCAAATAGATTAGTTTTTTCCCTCTAGCACTAAGAAGTTACAGGGTTTCAGATTTACTTCTGAATGTCATTAGACTGTATATGTAAACATGCCTTCATTGCTGCACCAGATTTCATATTTTTTTTAGAAACTGATGAGGATCATGTTGATGTTTGTGTGTTCCTCAGTTGTTCTCCAGAGACAGGGTTTTGTCAGTGTCGGGAGCACATGTCAGGCAGACGCTGTGACCAGGTGGAATCCGGTTTTTACTTCATTGCTCTGGACCATTACGTTTATGAAGCAGAAGATGCCAAGTTCGGACCTGTAAGTCACCCTCCTTATATTTGTTTAAAGTGATATCTAAAAAAAATTAATCTGAATTGGGCCATGAACTCTGTTTCTCCAGGGAGTGACAGTTGTGCAAAGACCTTATCCTCAGGACCGCCATCCAACCTGGACTGGTGTCGGCTTTGTGAATGTTCCAGAAGGAGCTTATCTGGAGTTCAGTATTGACAATATCCCCTTTTCCATGGAATATGACATCCTTATTCGCTATGAACCCCAGGTTAGCTCCAGCACGCAGCTGCACCATTTTTTTGTAGCATAAAATTATTACAGTCTTTTCACTACACAGTATGTCTAGCACAAAGACCATGTGGTGGTATGCTATTCTTAGCACGACATATCCGTTATACGTCATAATGTATGAGTTTCTGTTCTTCCTATCATTGTGTGTTTGTCTATGTAGCTTCCAGAGCAGTGGGAGGAAGTACTGATGACTGTGATCAGGCCTCATATCATCACTGCTGATAGCCGCTGTGCCAACACTATGCCAGATGATGACAACCAAATGGTGTCTCTACACCCTGGATCCAGGTGTGTGTATATGTGTGTATATATTAAAAGAGAATATTTTTAGAATATTTACATTTTGTGTAATATCATTTGTGTATGCACATTGTGTCTTCTCAGATATGTGGTATTACCCAGACCAGTGTGTTTTGAGGAGGGGTTGAACTACACTGTGCGCCTGAGTCTTCCGCTTTACTCTGCCAGCAGTGATGTCCAGTCCCCATACACACTCATTGACTCAGTATGTTCTCTTGAAATATCTAACCTGATTGTAACATGATTCTTGAAAGAAAATGCACATTCACTAGGTAAAAGCCATTGCTTATGAAATGAAAAACTGGCCCTAAATCACTAGACCTATTTTGATTACCACATTCATTACATAGCCTGTTCATCGTTTTGCTCTTTTTCTTTTTTCAGCTTGTGCTGATGCCACACTGTAAGAATCTGGATATCTTCTCTGGTTCTGGATCAGAGGGAGGTGACCTGGTGACCAACAGTGCGTGGGACACCTTCCAGCGCTACCGCTGCTTAGAGAACAGCCAGTCTGTGATAAAGACCCCCATGCCTGACATCTGCAAGAACTACATCTTCAGTGTGTCTGCTCTACTGCACCAGGGAGCTAAAGGTACTGACAGACACACAAATGTACTAACATCCCTTTCCTGACAGTCATCTCAACACCTAAGGTCTTTTTTTATGCAGCGTGTCAGCCATATATCTTCAGTCTTCAGTCATTGTTCATTCATCCCTGGTGCATATTGCTCACTTTGCATGTTATAGCTTGTGCATGTGTGCCTCAAGCCAGATTATAGGGCTTTACATACTTCCTGAGCCAACTTTCACATCAGTCCAAATCTTACGTGCTGTCAAATACAGTGACAGAGAAGTCTCCTAGACAGGAAACAGTATTTATTACTGTTATTACAGGTTTGCTAGAATTTACCTTGAAGCTATCTACTCCCAAAAGATGGAATAATCACAGAGATGCTAGGAAGAGCAAATAAAAGCCTGGAGAAAGCATGTTTTATAATATATTACATATTGTTTGGCAAGGGTATAGGTCTGATCCTCTAAGGTCAATGATAGTTTAATGAATAGTTAATCTATATTTACAGTATGCACTGTAGTGAAATGACATCACCAGATTCTCTGTCTTCACTATACAGTACTGTACAAAAGTCTTAATTTTTTAGGTACAACTTCCCAACATTACTTTTCCAAAATAAATGTAAAAAATGTTAATTACATTTTACACAAAATGTAAAAATGTATGCCAGGAACAAAAGAAACACATTACATAACAGACCACTTTTCAGACAAAATACATAATGAAGGCTGCTGCAAAAAAAGGCATGTGTCTCCAGAAGAGAAAAACCTTCCAGCTAATTACTATACAGTACGATGCAGAAGTCTTAGGCATAAAAGAAAACACTATAAAGTGCAGTAAACAGTAATAAACTAAAGGAAGTCAATATTTGGTGTGCCTTTTTCTTA